>SJXQ01009876.1:0-102180 GCA_006408695.1 Aepyceros melampus | reverse complement strand
AAGATCATGGCATCTGGTCCCATCACTTCATGGCAAATAGACGGGGAAACTGTGGAAACAGTGGTTGACTGTATTTTTCTGGGTTCTAAAATCACTGTAGATGGTGACTACAGCCATGAAATTAAAAGACACTTGCTCCTTGGAAGGGAAGTTATGACCAATTTAGTCAGCATATTAAAAAGCAGAGACATTACTTTGCCAACAAAGATCCATCTAGTCAAGGCTATGGTTTTTCCAGTAGTCATGTATGGATTTGACAGTTGGACTGTGAAGAAAGCTGAGTGCAGAAGAATTGATGCTTTTGAACTGTGGTGTTGGAGAAGACTCTTGAGAGTCCCTTGGACTGCAAGGAGACCCAACCAGTCCATCCTAAAGGAGATCAGTCCTGGATGTTCATTGGAGGGACTGATGTTGAAGCTGAAAATGCAATACTTTGGCCACCTGGTTGTGGAGAGCTGACTCATTTGAAAAGATCCTGATGCTGGGAAAGATTGAGGGCAGGAGAAGAGGATGACAGAGGATGAGATGGTTGGATGGCATCACCGACACAATGCACATTGGTTTGGGTGTACTCCGGGAGTTGGTGATGGACAGGGAGGCCTGGCATGCTGTGGTTCATGGGGTCACAAAGAGTCGGACATGACTGAGTGACTGAACTGAACTGAAGCCATAAAAACCCAGTCATCATATTAAAATGGTCTTTTATGTTAACATGAATCAACACATGCCAGACAGACTTTAATAGTCAATTTTGAAATATGGAAGTTCTTGTTTCCATGGATGAAATGTGTAAGCCTTTGAAAAATTCAAATGTGAACATTTTTTATTCTAATAGATTTCTTCTGATCTGAAAGAATAGCAAAAATCGGGTTAAAAGTTTGCATGAAAACTTTAAAAAGCAAAGATCACAGTTGATATAAGATGGTGCTGAGAGAGAAAGCATTTATTGTACGGCCTTGAAATTGTTTCCATTCACATGGAACAACCCCAGCTGTTTTCAAAAATCAACAAATAATAACCAGAAGGAAGGTGGGAAGAAACAACAGCATTTTTGTTTGGTCCAACTGATAAACACTGGGCTGCATATATATTATGCTAAGCATGATTAAGCACAGAATTAACATCATTTCACTGCATTTGTAATACAATGAAATAAGGCAGCTGAGACAAACGGAAAACGGTCTCCAAAACATTGCTTTGAGGATCTAAATTGGCACTGTCAAGTTACATATTTACAAAAAATATGGACAGAAAGGTCAAATAATTAATTTTTTCTGGATGTATCTGCTTAGGCTATGATTAAAGGTCATCCTGTTATTCATGTAGTTTGGTAATCTTAACCTCCCATGAATCACATCTCTCACAGTGTATCTAATTATCTAGAATGGATCCAAAAACAGTACTAATCTTGCATTTTAATAGTTAAAGCATCATAAACAAAAGATAAATCTTTTCCTTGATAAAAAATGTTGGAGATGCAAATTTACATAAGAAATCAAGAACAAAATATTTTTAAGTGCCAAGTAAGCACCTGAAATATGTCATTTATTCATTTAATATTTACTGAGCTCATACTCTTTGATGAGTATGTTTTCTATTTAAATGCTGAAGACATAAAAGTTATAAGGATATCAGTCTAGTGGCAAGTGACAGGTATATGTAGATTCAATTTCAATACAATAAGAAATGCAATGATAGTAGAGGGTCCTGGAGTAGAGTGGGGGTGGGGGAATGCCCAGAAATAAGGTAATTTTACCTTATCTTATGGGAGAAGAGAGGCAAGAATACTTTTCAGAGGAGGGCTGGCACCTCAAAGACAAACATTGGTTGATTTTCAGAATAATCTCTAATAATCCTCATATGTAGGTAATAAATTATTTACATTTTATAAATGAGGAAACAGACATATTCTAACTCAGAGATAATAACTGGTAAGACCAAGTCTACCTGATCCCAGTATCACACATTTTCCATTGCCTTTGAGGGCCAAGAAAAATACTCTGTATGTCTCTCCAAGTCATAAGTTTTTTTTCACCATTACTTATCCCATTTAAGAATTCCAATATAACATTCCCTTCTTGTATTCACATTCTCTCTTTCTCTCTCTTTAGTTGCTAAGTCATGTCCGACTCTTACAATCTCACGGACTGTAGCCTGTGAGGTTCCTCTGTCCATGCGATTCTCTGGGCAAGAATACTGGAGTGGGGTGCCATTTCCTTCTCCAGGGGATCTTCCCAACCCAGGAATCAAAACCTGGTCTCCTGTATTGCAGGTAGATTCTTTACCAACTGAGCTATGAGGGAAGCCCTATGCTTCCTAATTTGCATTATGCTGAAACAAATATATATATATTGAATTGAAGGCTTGTACTTCTGCCATATACTATTAGAAATTCTCATGAAAACCCAAAATATTACCATTATCACAGAGAAGAATAGATATAAAAGTCTAAGAGTGTCACTGGGAAAAATGGAAGCCCTATTACAACTTTACAATATACATCTGAAAACATTCCTTTAATTGATCAAATAGTCTCAGATTTAATCAGAGGGAGGCAGTAGTCTTAAGACCATCTAGAATAAGGAGTTGATTTAGCTCTCCTCATGATGGGATAAGGAGAAGGCAATGGCACCCCACTCCAGTACTCCTGCCTGGAAAATCCCATGGATGGAGGAGCCTGGTAGGCTGCAGTCCATGGGATTGCTAAGTTGGATACGACTGAGAGACTTCACTTTCACTTTTCACATTCATGCATTGGAGAAGGAAATGGCAACCCACTCCAGTATTCTTGCCTGGAGAATCCCAGGGACGGGGGAGCCTGGAGGGCTGCCGTCTATAGGATCACACAGAGTCGGACACGACTGAAGTGACTTAGCAGTAGCAGTAGCAGTATGATGGGATACACTAAAATTTTCTTGATCTTTTGCCTACCTTTATAAAAGGGGACAGTTTTACTTTCAACCTACTATCATCACCAGTTGAAAGACACTATGTAAGAGCTGTAGGAATTCAAGAGCCTTACTGAGTAGGGAAAACTCATTTTCTTGTGAGTCTCTCCTTTACCACTCACACAGAACACTTCACTTCTGAGACTTCCGGTCACTAAATGTGTGGGAATTGTCCCCATACCAAGCAATTCTGTAACACCAGCTGGGTGTCCTCCAATTTAACTCAACTCTCACATTGTCTACCTTAAGGTATCGTTAGATACATAGCTTAAGTAGTGCTCAGTTCCACAAGACTGCTTCTACTCTAATTTCAATAGTAAGTCCAGTTTGTCACCAGTGTTTCTGAGCCATTAGCTATAAATCAGAGAGTCCCAAAACCCTCACCTTGGGTTCAAATAATTTGATAGAGCAGCTCACAGAATTAAGGAAGCAGAATACTTGCTGATTACTGGTTTACTGTAAAAGGATATGATAAAAGATACAGATGAATATTCAGATGAATGAGACGAGTAAGGAAGCAGCACAGAGCTTCTTCCATGCTTTCTCCCAGAGCACTACAGTCCTAGCTCCTCTAAGCAATCACCAACCCAGAAGCTCTTCAGACTCACTTGAGGGGTTTGTATGGAAGCACCATCACCTAGGCATGATGGACCATTAACTTCATTTCCAGCTCCTCTCCTTTCTCTGGAGAATGGGGAGTAGAGTTGAAAATTCCAAGTTTCTAATCATGGCTTCATCTTTCTGGTGACCATCACCCATCCAGGAGCCTACCAAGAGTTACCTCACTAGAACAGAAAGCAAAGAGCGTACACACACAGACACATATATATTTTGTTATCTCACACTTTCTAATCACTGATGTACTATGTGCTAGGCAATATGCTATACACTAAGTAATTAAAGTTGAGCAAGCCATACTGCCTGACCTTAGGAGTTTGCCAACCATGGTGGGAGACAATCAGGGAAAAATATAAATGCATTTGCTCCAGCCAACTCATTTTACACATGTTGAAAAAAGGATATGAAAATAAGTAGTTTGTCAAACTCTGATTATGCACTGTTGATGGGAGTGGAAACTGATATAACCTTTTTTGGAAGACAATTTGGGAATGCCTTTTAAATCTGCAAATGCTCTTATTCTAAAACACAGATATTCTAAACAGAAATTTATCCTTCAGATGTACTTGCAGAAATTCCAAACATAAATGAGAAAATCTATGCAGTTTCGATCATATTAAAGAAACACTGGAAACAATCTAAATGTCTATCAATAATCGACTGGCTGAATGAACTCTGGAACACTGTGTAGCAATTTAAAAGGTGAAATAGATTTGACATAATGTAAACACAAGAGGTTATTCAAGAGCTATCGATATATGAAAAAACTGCATGGATGATGATGTTCTATCTTTGTTTAAAAAGGAAAAAAATCACAAGTAAATGTTTAGAAAATAAGCATCAGGGAAATGTATACTAAACTATAAACAGTGGTTAATATAATGCCTACAGATAATTTCTATTTTTTATGTTATCATTTTGTAATGTTGGATGATTTTTTCTAAATAAAAAGTGTGTTTGACTAAATTGATGTGATTTATAAACATTGTATCTTGCAAAAAAATTGATATTCCTAAGTTTATATTTATTAAACTTCCTTGAAAACTGTAAAAGCTTAAACAAATTATGGGATTATCTATTTATATACTAAATAATATTAGACATTATTTTGAGGCACTCTAAAAGAGAATATACTTACACAGGAAAAAAAAAGATTTTAAAACTATTAAAAATAACATTAAAAATTAGGATAATAACATAGTTTCCTAGTTTCTCTCAAGCATTCTTGAACTTTAATCCAGGTCTCTGGAGTCTTGGTCTAGTTCTTTTTCTATGCAGTTATCTCTAGCCTATGGGTAATCTCTTAAAAGCTTTTCCTCAAAGGCAAAAATTCTTCTAAGCAACACTAATTCTCATTACAGAAAATGCAAATATTAGAGTGTCTCTATGAATGGAAAAGAAAGCTGCTATTATTGCTAATAAGCACTTGTGATGATAAACTGTGGAAACTGTAAACTCTACAGTACAAGAAAGTAAAACAACCAGTGACTTAGCCTGTCAACAGGCTAATATCCAAAATTCATAGTCACCAATGCATTCATGAGCTACGTTTGTACAAAGTAATCATAATCTTATTCAAATAAAATATTTATATTTGGTTGGAAGAAGATGTAATATGAGGGTCCCCTCTTACCCAAATAGCAAACTATCACACTGAGATCAGAAACTCAATGTGTAAGGTGTGGAATGATGAGCAATTGAAGTTCCCATGCCTCTGGGCAAACTGTAGCCAGGCTCTGAGCTCAATTCAAGAAGAAAAGTTTGATTGATTAGCAAAATCAAGTGTAAAACCATCTAACAGGGACTCCAATGTATGCTGGGTATTTTCTTTCCAACTCATAAAATTCACACCATAACTGAAGAAGGTAAAATTCAAGGGAATGTAAAATGTATCAACCTTCAAATTTTGTTACTTCAATGTATAGAACTGAAAAGTGAAGATACAATTTTATTCAACCCAAGCTTTGAATATATAAAGGACTGTTAAGCTAAAATTTTCTGTTGAGACTTTAAGACAAGTGATATGATACACAGAAATAGGTGTGAAACAAGCCAGCCTCTAGAATTTGGAATAAAATCTGTGTATATATACATTCCCAAACCTCTCACATAAAAGGTAAAAACTGGTACTCAGGTAAGAATACATGAATGTAAGAGAAACAGCCTTATTACTGATACAGAGAAAATGTTAGTGGTCTGCATGGAAGATCAAACCAGCCATAACATTCTCTTCCTCAATCCACTTTAAAGAGGGAGACAATTTAGAAAAAAAAAAAAAAAAGGTAGTGATTACAACAGCATGTGTCAAGAGCTATATAAAGGGAGAGTGGTATGGTGAAAAGAACATCTACCACAGAGCAAGGCAGTGAAAGTGAAAGTATTAGTCACTTGGTCAAGTCTGACTCTTTGCAACCCCGTGGACTGTAGCATACCAGGCTCCTTTGTCCATGAGATTCTCCAGGCAAGAATACTGGAGTGGATTGTCATTCCCTTCTCTAGAGGATCTTCCTGACCCAGGAATCAAACTCTGGGTCTCCCGCATTGCAAGCAGATTCTTTACCATCTGAGCCACCAGACTTGTGTTCCAATCTTGCTCTAATCTTAGGAATGTGGCCTTGAGCCATTTCTCTATTGCTGCCTCACTTACATCTCCTGTAAGCATAACATTCCTCATTTAGTTCTGACCTACATGGTACTAGCTTGTTCTAGACTGTCTCAGAAATAGCTTTATATTTTTAAGAATGGATTTTTTATTACTCTATTGAGCAGTTAAAATATATATTTTCCTCATGACCCATCAATCAACATATAGAGTAAGCAATATCATATGCTCCCAGTCAATTTGTTTACTCTGATGTGATCTTTTTTCTTCCATTTTTCATGTTTTGTTGATCAGTGTGACCTCTTAATGGTTGACGAATAGCAAAAAAATGGATAGTGTTGGAGATGTTGCAAGATGCTATGGCGGAGTTCACAAGAGATGTGAAAAAGCACATTTTATGATAAATGAGCACTGTCAAAGAAACTGATGGAAGTAACCAAGTAATGGTAGAATCCAGAAGTCAATCAGAGATTGATGGAGGCCTTTTGACATATGAAGATTAATTTAAATAGCTTAGGGGGAAGTGACCAACAGTTGTTTATATAGTAGTTTGCAGAAAGTATGAGTGAGTTTATGTTACAATTTCTGATTTGAAACAAATGGTGATCGCCAGTAGATGAAATAAGGAAAAACATTCCTATGGCCTTTTGCTGTACAGCCCTCATATAGTCCAGATTCAGTTATCCTTTCCATGAAATGGAATAGCTCTCTGCTAAATGGAATTTGTCTGCAATAATTCTTACAGCACAGGCTGGTGTGGGTTAAATAAGAGTGATTTAAAACCTCAAAGCAAAGACAGGAAAACCCTGTTTGCCTAGGACAAGCCTTGCTATGCCTGGAGAAAATAGTTTGTATTTTGCTTTTCTATGTCTACCAAGTAAAGAAACTGGATGACTGCATTCAGTGTGGAGAGAGAACTGCTTGAGCTAAGGATAGAAAGTGAGAATACTGGATATACTAAGGCAACTGCCAGCACATTCACATGGCTAGACAGAGTGATGGAATAGGATATGAGACAAGGAAAACAGACTGAATTAGAACATAACGAGCAATGGGTCTTATTCAGAGATGATAGGAAAAGATGGTAAGTAGGAAATGATCAGGTCCATGTTATGCACCAGTTATAGCACGGAAACTGTATTGAAGTCATCCCTAACAAAATAGACGCTCTATTGATAGAGGAGGAAGGCAATGGAATTATAGCCAAGTAGACATTCAACTGATAGAATTGGGAGTAATGTCTCAGTTCAGTTTGGTCGCTCAGTCGTGTCCGACTCTTTGTGACCCATGAATCGCGCATGCCAGGCCTCCCTGTCCATCACCAACTCCGGGAGTTCACTCAGACTCACATCCATCGAGTCTGTGATGCCATCCAGCCATCTCATCCTCTGTCGTCCCCTTCTCCTCCTGCCCCCAATCCTGAGCACAGTTCTCTAACTGTCCCAGGCTCTATGGCAGAAAGGTCGTTTGCCCATCTGAAGCCTTTGCCCTCCTCCTGTTAACAGAACATCTGTCTTGTTAGGGTTGATGATGCATCCAGTCACACATGGTCAGCTGTGACTGATGGAAGCCAATAGCGCTGGTCTCATTGCATTTTTTCATATACTTTTCCAAGTTCTCATGAAGCTAGCGGTGGCCATGTGGCTTTTCCCCAGCAATTAAATTTAAAGAAAAATTCACAAGGAGGTTTCTAAGAAAAATTTTCTTCCTATAACAGCTTGGGCTAACATAACAAAACCCATAGACTAGGCGGCTTAAACAACAAAAATTTATTTTCCTCACAGTTTTGCTGGCCAATTTGATTTCTGGTGTTAATTTCCAGATGGTTCCTTACCTGCTGCTTTCTCCTCACTGGAAACTACCTACCTGCAGATTGCTGATTACATAAGATTGTAGATTGCTGATTACAAAAGATAACTGGCTAAGCCACTCTGTGTTCTGATACTTTTAAGTGAAAACACTCTTAAATGATATAGGTGCCTAAATCTTGTCTCCAACTTTGAAGGCAAGAATCATGTGCTTGACCTCATTCAATTTTGGACTTCAACTAACTCATTAACTGACTCCTATTTCCTGCTTCCCATGTACATTTGTCTAAATTTACCTTTAGAGAACTGCATAGAAAACTCCATTCTAGTGAGCCCTGAGGCCATCCTAAGGCAGAAATTGGCAACTTGCTAGAAGGAGCATGGGACCTTATTCAGCTTTGATAACATCAATTCCTATGTTCCCTAAAGGTCATTTAAGATTGCGTCTTTTATCCTTTATAGGATTTAATATCCCTAAAGGCAAGGACTAACATGTGTCTCAACCTCTTGTCTCCCATAGTGTCTGGTTCATCTTAGATCCAAGGTAAATATTAGTTGAATAACACTGATCTTCCTATGACTTTAGACTGCCAGTGTCTTGCTGCAACTTCCTTGAGATTTGGCTTTTTCCTTGGATGAAGTCATCTAACAGACATCTGTTAAATTAATAAACCTGTTAAATTGGGAGAAAATGTTAAGACAATATAAAGTATTTTTATAGCAAATATATTTAGAAAAATGTTACCAATCAACTGACTACACAAACTCCCTCCTGAAGAGAACTGGATAGGGGGCAACAAGAGGGCAGACCCAGCTGGGTGAGGGCTCTGCTGAAAACACATTGGAACAGCTGTGTATCCTTTTCTTCGACTACTGCAAGAAATTATCACAGACTGGGTGTCTTAAAATAATAGATTTTTTTTTCACAGTTCAGGAAGGCAGAAGTCTGAAATCAGCATCTCAGCTGGGCTCATTCCTTCTGGGAGCACTTGGGAGAGTGGCGCCATGACTCTCCTCTAGCTTCCAATGGTTGCTGGCAATCTCAGTTTCTTGGCTTGTGTGCGTTGCTTCAGTTGCTCCCTCTGTCTTCAGATGACCTCCCCTGAGTGTCTCCGCCTCTTCTCCTCTCTTCTAAGGACACTAAATGTAGTTAGTTAGTTAGTTCAGTAGCTCAGTCGTGTCCAACTCTTTGTGACCTCATGAATCGCAGCACACCAGGCTTCCCTGTCCATGACTATCTCCTGGAGTTGACTCAAACTCATGTCCATCGAGTCAGTGATGCCATCCAGCCATCTCATCCTCTGTTGTCCCCTTTTCCTCCTGCCCCCAATCCCTCCCAGCATCAGAGTCTTTTCCAGTGAGTCAATTCTTCACAAGAGGTGGCCAAAGTACTGGAGTTTCAGCTTTAGCATCATTCCTCCCAAAGAATACACAGGGCTGATCTCCTTTAGAATGGACTGGTTGTATCTCCTTGCAGTCCAAGGGACTCTCAAGAGTCTTCTCCAACACCACAGTTCAAAAGCATCAGGCCCCTCAAATCCAAGATGATCTCGTCTCGAGTTCGTTAACTAAGTTACATCTCCAAAGAACTTTTTTTTTTTCCCCAAATAAGATCATATTGACAGGTCCCAAGTGGCCATATCTTTCAGAGGTACATGATTCAACCCACCACAACTTCTTTTGTTGCCTTCCCTCCCCACAAGAAAGAATTAATAAGACTGGCTGGGAAGCAAGGGCTTTTCTTCAAAAATCATTTTTTAACAGACTTAGAGCATGAACTTATGGCTATAGGGGGAAGGGACACTTAGGGATGGACATGTACACCCTGCTATATTTAAAACAGATAACCAACAAGGGCCCACTGTACAGCACACGGAATTCTGCTCAGTCTTATGTGGTAACCTGGATGGGAGGGGAGTTTGGGGGTGGAGGGAACGGATATGGATACATATATGTGTATAGCTGAGTCCCTTTGCTGTTCACCTGAAACTATCTCAACACTGCTAATTTACTATACCTCAATACAAAATAAAAAGTTTAAATTTCTTTTTAAAAAAAATAATGTTTTAAGGCTCTTAAGGGAAAAACTAGAAGGCTCCTAGGATGTAACAAGGAAATAGAACCATTTCAGAAAAGGATGCCCTAGCCCCTCTCAGGCTCATTTATGCAGAAACTCAACCAGGCAAGATTCTTTATTCCATAAAATAACTTATCTATCCAAATTTATTTTGCCTCCACAGCTAAGCCCCACAGACATAAATGGGCTATAGGAAAATTATCCTCTGCCCAAACGTAAACTGTCTGATGTCACTCTTTCATCTTTTAACAGAAGGAATTTTTTACACTAAAGTTCTCAAACCTGAATCTGGGGGAAACTGCTTAAATCGAAGTCTGTGAGTTGATAGTCTTGGATCTATGTTACTATCATCCTATGACAACACTTCTGTATTATCACCAGACACAGTTTTCTAGGTATGTTATAACTTTATTTATATTTAATAGGTCACCTCTGATGTGTGACATTTTTTTTCCTTATTAAAATTAAATTCTGTTATTAAAAGCTATGAAATTACAGAGTTCTTTAGAGAAAGAATGATTTTCCTCAAAAGGCTTTTCATAGAAGAGAATACATTTTCCTACAACAAGCCTGACTATAACCCACAATACATATTTATTAGGAAGAAGATTATATTAAGAAGTTGATCTCTGGGGAATTCTCTGGCAGTCCAGTGGTTAGGACTGGGTGCTTTTATGCCAGGACCAGTTTCAATCCCTGGTCAGGAAGCTAAGATCCCACAAGCCATGCTGGGCTGCCAAAAAAAAAAAGAATGCAGTCACTGACTGGTCTCTGAGTTTACCACCACGACACAGCTGCAAATAGCCCTGAAAGCTATAATATCTACCAGCTGCATTTTCTTACGGCCCAGGTAACCTATTCTTCCAGTTAGATCTGCCTATGGTCACATCATCACCCTCTGAGACTATGTCAACTGACGGACACTTATTTTTATAAAGATTAATTAAATACAAAACTCTCAAACTTTTCACCAATTCTTTTTAAAGCTTTCCCACATTGAAGCAAGGGTTTTTTGCATCAACACTGAGAAACCAGTGTTGAAGACTAAATTGTTTATTTTTCTGACATTGTTTAACCTCTCATCTATCTAATTTTTTTTTAATGTACATTCTGATTCCAAATACTTCTATATGGTTTATTATGAAAATAAGTAATCACTTGATCCCTCCATTATCTTCCATAGAGGCAACCATTCCCAACTATTTTGGCTTTTTCTTTTAGCATTTCTTCTTATCTCTAAATAATATATTTATAATGCCATTTAATAATATTTTCAGTTTCAGCCATTTTTAAATGTTTCTCCTATGTAGAACATAAGAATTTAGTTCCGTTTCATACTTATTCCTTCCCAAAGCACAGACTTTTCCCTTTCTTTAATCCTTCCAGGAGAGTTAACCAAATTTTAATTAAACAAGCAGTATTTGTATTATTATGACTGTGTAAACAACATCTATAGCTGAGCCATGAAGCTCTTTTTAAAATAACTTTTAATTTTATCATATTTAATAACTATCTCTTTTTAATTAATGTGGATTTCTATGTGCAGGCTTCCCTGGTATCTCAGACAGTAAAGAATCTGCCTGCAATGCAGGAGACAAGAGTTCAGTTTCTGGGTTGGGAAGATTCCCTGGAGAAGGAAATGGCTACCCTCATCAGTATTCTTGCCTGGAAAATTCCAAGGACAGAGGAGCCTGGCGGCCTGCAGTACATGGAGTCACAAGAGTTGGATACCACTGAGTGACTAACATTTCCACTTTCACTTTCTGTGCACCTATCAGACTCATTTTCCTTGGTAGAAGTACATGCCGTCAGATGAATCTCCTTGTAGTGCTCTGTCCTCCTCATCCACTCTGGACTGCTCACCTCTGGGCCCGCTGCCTAGTCATCATCATAGCATCTCCCTTATCCGTCTTCCAAGAGATTTCCTTTTGTTCTCACTTGTGTTGGCTCTCCTGGATCTCATGTTTTTCTCTTCCTTAGCTCAGTTTCTCCTTTAGTAATGAAACATTTCCCCATAGCTTCCTAAGAAATGGTACACTGTAAGTTAATTTTGTAGAAACACTGATTTCTGGAAATGAACACTTTATCTGCTCACTAGATAAGTGTTGACACATCTCTCAAGACAGGTCAGTTTTCACCTTCTTTAGAAAAAATTTTCTGACTGACTCCAGTAAAATGAAGCTCTCCTACCTATGCATTTCCATAACACTTCATCTATTAATTTATTCATTTATCTATCCATTCACTTCTTCATTCACACATCCAGCAAATACTGATTGAGTGCTCTCATGAGCCAGGTTCTGGGATAGGTAAAAAGATGAATAGAACATCTTCATTTCATTCATTCATTCATTTCAAATATTCATTTAAGAGAACTTAAATCAAGTTTGTTCACGCAGGAGAGGCCAAGAAAAGAAACTGAGAAAGAAAGACGAGTGAGAAAGGAGGCCAGTCAATCAAGGACGACGTTACAAAGAAAGGGAGGTGGAGGTAATGATACACTGTCACTTTAGTTTGACCTCACACAAACACAAATCCATACACGCTCACACTCACAGTCATAGAATGCTCATATGTGGTACCAACTCTGATGTTGGAATGTTAGCTTTTTTTATGTTAGGTATTAAGCCAAATAGGAACTTCCCTGGTGGCTTGGTGGTAAAGAACCTGCCTGCCAGGAGACACAGGTTCAATCCCTGGGTCTGAAAGATCCCTCAGAGAAGGAAATGGCAACTCACTCCAGTATTCCTGCCTGGGAACTCCCATGGACAGAGGGAACTGGCAGGCTACAGTCCATGGGGTCGAAAAAGGGTTGGACATGACTAAGCAACTAAACAACAACAAAAAGCTAAATATAATGAAAATATATATATTAGCTATTTCTATTTTTATCTACTTCTATTTTTAGAGAAGTCTATAAAATTTGCGTATTCAGTAAAAAATTAAACTGTGAGTTCGTTATTTTCAATCATAGCTGAAGAAAATAGCAAAATAGCAAAAACCAGGCTAATCTCACTTGCAGTTGTGGGTCATTCGCTGACTTTGTGGAAAACCTACTTATTGTATCTGTGCTCTTTGCTTGCTTGTATGAGATTGTTTCAAGGTTCCATCTTAGGCTCCAACCCCATTCATTGGTTCACCGCAATTTATCCTCTTCCAAAGCACTTCACTTTTTCACAATAAATAAAAAGATCAATTAAGAAAGGCTAATTAACAGTCACAGACAAGTTAATATTTGCAAATGTGGGAAAGGAATAGTTTGAACAAAACACAGGATGTAGAATATATCAGACTGATATTTAAACACAAAGAAATTCAAAGAATGGAATTTTACAGTATTGCCATAAACCATAAAACTACCACAACAACAGGAGCTAAGGGATGAGGATCCGACCTCCAGTCAAACCAGTATCCTAACAGATTTGTTTTCCAAATGGTAAATGCCTCACATTAGCATAACAAGCAAATTAAAATAAGTTTAGTTTCCTTATTTGCAAAAGGTCGTTTTAAATAATGTTTATTATTTCTAGACTACTGTGGAGTTTTAAACACCCTTTAAAGAAGAGTACAAAAGTGGTTGAGTTCTTCTACACCAATGATGAAAATGACAAAGCCAGTTAGAGTATCAGAATATCAATGATGAAACATTAAAGGAATGTAAAAATAATCTTACTCTAATCCTTAAATTACATGGAGGAAAATTGAGTGTCAACAAATTGTGGAGGGCCTGAGATGTTGCCCTGCTTAGTCTGCTCACAGTTTCATAGATGTGGCAGAAGACAAGAGACTCAAGTCAAAGAAAAGGACATTAGTGCCCAGGGCACAGCAGGCAACGAGAACTTCATGTTCAAGTCAATTCCCATTGCTCCCCAAGTTCCATGGGGGTATGAAGATATGAACCCAGGTGGATGCTGGGCAGGCAGAGTATCTGTGTCACAGCTGAGGAATTTTGAGTTTAGGAAACCCTCAATTTTAGAAGGAGGATGCTAGCAAACCTGCTTAATGTTTTCCAGGAAGGAAAACCTATCTTTATCACTATGATCTGGAAACAAATCTGTCATCTGCCCTGGAGGGAGACATTGTCTATACAAACATCTGTACAAACATAACAAAGAAGTTAATGCGTCTTGCTCAGAAAATGTGCAAAAATGTGAAAGACACATAGACAGTTGTATCCCAATACTGAGATTTAGTGAGAAGAAAAAGATTATTTAAAATCACCCACTAAAGTGCTGAGTTGTTAATTAGTACAATAAAATATGGTAGAAATATATTATTTAATATTCGATAGTCAGGTGGACACATCCTAAGGTGGCACCTGATGAGTTAATCTCTTCTCTTCGCAGAAAGAACCTGTGACTTGGTTTTAAACAAATGAATATGCCAAAGCTTATAGGATGTCACTCTCATAATTAGGTTACTCTATCTATATTTTAGGAAACCCGTGGCATAGATATAGATTATATAGATGAATATATCACCTAAAATCATATATACATGACTTAGCAGATTATGTCTGAAGCCTGCTGGTCTGGAAAAAACAGACTGCCACACTGTAACGGTTTTGGAAAGGTTCATGTAGTAGGAAATTATGAATGTCCTCTAGGGACAAAAGGCAGCCTCCAGCCAACATCCAATAAAAAGCTGGGGTCCTCAGTCCAATAGCCAAAGGATCAGAATTCTGCCAATAGCCTAAATGAGCCTGGAAGCACATTTTTCCCCCTTGTACCTCCAGATGCAGCCTGGTCAACATGGCTTGCTGCCTTTGTTGCTGCCTTTCAAAGCTCTAAGCAAAGGACCCAGTTGAGCTGGGCCCATAGTTTCTCTTGACCCAGAGAAGCTGTAAGGCAGTACAGATGTGCTATCTTAAGCTGCTACATTTTTGGTGATTTGTTATGTAGCAACAGATTTATATAACAGCTTAGCACAGCCCAGAATTTCATCTATTGAACACCTCTTATTTATTTCAATGAGATAGAAATCAAGTCTTCCTGAAATTTATCTTGTAACTTTTTTGGTCAGTTTCTGGAAGGCTTAAACTGACCCTATGTAGATCACTGTAAGTCATTTCTTCCAAAAAATATGGCTGATTGGTGGTTTATTTATTTCACTTTACAGTCATTCCACCCAGAACAGAAACAAGATAAATAAACATCCAGCTGATTCCCCATTTCCTTTGGTAAAACCTTATTAATCATCAAATCTGCCGGGAGCCAGCGTGAGGAATCCCGCCCATGGCAAATGTCTTGAGGAAGGAAGCCTGACAAACGCAAAGGCGTGATCTGGCTTCAGGGGTTTCCCCCGGGTTTTCCTGAGCATCTACCTGCAAAAACCAGAGTCTGCCTGCGTTATTGTACTGTGCTTTCCACTCTTCTAACATTAACAGGGGGCTACCCCCCACCATCTTTTTCTGGGAAAGGTTAATTTAGAGCTTTTAGATAATAAGTCTCCTGGACATAATATGAGTGTTTCAATCCAGAAACCCCTCTGATGGCTTTCCAGCCTGCCTGCAGGACTCTTACAGCTGTGCATGTGATTGTTCGCGGCCTCCCGACAGCGAGAGGCACAGGAAGCTTAAAACATCCTAGAATGCAGGGGCTTCGAGGAGTCAAAATCATTAGAATAAAACTGATTAAGCATTTCATTGTTGAGCCAATACTTGCTGCCAAATTTTCATATTTTTTATTTGTTGATATAGTTGGTACATAGAAAAAACAAGTAGCAACATAGATCTTTGAGTTAAGCACCTTCTTTGTTATAGCCCATTGCACCTTTGTTCTATAGGGATGTAACTTTAGTGCTTTAAGGGAGATGCAGATTAAAGAAAAACACTTCAGGGGAAAGAGATTAACATTCATTAAGGAAGAGAGCCATAAAGCGTTAACAGGCCTCTTGGCCAGAAGATAATGTAAATCACCTGAGACCTTTTGTATACAAAAAGATATACAGAAAGGGTTAGGACTGCTGCCCCTGCATGACTCTGTATCTTCCATTATGTAAAACTTAGGGTATATAAACACCTTTTAAAAATAATGTTATGGGGGTTTTTGCACAAGCCTGGCCTCCCCCGGGTTGACTCTTTCTCTCTCTTTCTCCCTCTCTATTTCAGGCTGATCCCTTGGAATCACCGAGTCTACTTACTTGCTCGGGCTTCTAGGACTCACTCCAGAGGGAGCCTAAGGTGGGGCACCCTCCGATATTCAAGCGGGCTCCTGTGGCCCAACATAGATGGTGCAAGTTTCTTGAGACTTTATTAGCTTTCTGTGTAAACAAAGGAATATCAGCCTCTTTTCTCCTCTCATTTTCTACTACACTATTCTTTCCTAATCTCTCTTTATATTTCTAAATAAATAAGTTTTTCCTCGCCGATTCCGTCTCCCATTCGAATTACCCTGGATCCACCAGGGCTGGACCCCAGAACAAATCCACAAAAATTTTCTCTTTATACAACCTACTTCTGTATATTACTATAAAATTTAGCAATGTACAAAAGTAGGTTCAATACAGAGAGGATTTTTGTTCAATTTTTATTGAACCTACTTTTGAATTCAGCAGCTTCCCAGTGTGGCGCTAGTGGTAAAGAACCCACTTGCCAATGCAGGAGATGTCGCGATGCGGGTTTGATCCCTGAGTCAGGAAGATCCCCTGGAGGAGAGCATGACAACCCAAAGGAATACAGGCAGTATTCCTGCCTGGAGAATCCCATGGGCAGAGGAGTCTGGTGGGCTACAGTCCATGGGGTTACAAAGAATCGGACACAACTAAGCAACTTAGCACATAAAATTTAGCATTTACTTTTTCTTAACAACTGCATTATTTCTCCAGCATAACTGTAGATCTTCTATTTATCTTCAGATATTTATATTTCCCACAGTATTATAACAGTGTGAGGCAAAAAGGACATGCTCATTAAATTCTGTTGATTGAGAAACATGTCCTGATATTTCAGAAGTTCTTGCTAACAACTGATCTGCCTGGATACTGCAGAATTTACTCAGTATGAAATTGCTCCCTTACCTCTACCATTCGGAGTTGTTTTGACTCATCCCCAAAGTCTGGGACTGAAATAACCTTTGGAAAACAATGAGGTCTATGTCAAAATCACTTTCTGGGTTAGTTCTATTTTCAATCACTATGTGGCATAGTGTATCCCCATATCAGAGGGCACTTCCATCTGCGTACTTAGGAGCAGTTGTAGAGACCAGTCTGGGCAGCCTGAGGTTGTAAAAATTGTTTCTAGCCCTGATTTGTTCCCTAGCCTGTAATCAGTCTACCATGAGAGGCGCCACTAGGGACATAGGTATGAGAACAGTGTCTTCTGACTTCTTCAGGAGCATTCCAGGGAACAAGGAGAAAGGTTAAAAATTTATTAGGGGCTCTAAAGAAACAGACCTGCACCCACGGGCTCTTTGTTAATCTTAAATCAGGGCTATTGTCTTAAGAGGAAAGAAAAACAAGGGGATCATACTCGCATCTTAAGAATACAGCCCCCAAGAGTCAAGCTAAAAGTTGATTGCCTCGGGCCATTCAACTAAAACAGCATAATTGTAGGTTAGTTAGCTATTTAGGCCTAATAACGAATGAACCTATCCCCGGAAAGGCCACAGTTTGTAAACCAATCAAAACACTCCTCTCAACTGCACCTGTTTATGATTTTTTGCTTATAAACTGCTCTGTAACAATTGTTCGGGGTTCATCTCCTCGGGTGGAGATTGAACCCCGGCGCGTCGGCTTAATAAATCCTCTTGCTAATTGCATCGAGTCCGAGTCTCGGTGATCTTGGCGACGACGGGTCCTGGGCAAAGACCGGGAGGTCTAACACAGTCTTTATACATAAATTAAGCTAGTTTTTTTTAACATATTTACCCTAAATATAAGATTGGAATGGATAATTTTGGATAAATCATAAAAGTAGAGAAGAAAGAAATTTCAAAGGTACTTCTAAAAATACAGCCTCTGCTATAAATAAATGAATAAACATGTGTCTATAACTTTTGGATGCTGATAAATCTAGGTTATAATTTCATTAGCCATAATTTTGGCTAGTTTCTTCTCATCCCTAATATTTTCTGTAATGGCAAGCAGTCAGCATTCTTGGGATGATGTATTATAAAACTTTTGCAACATAAATCTTTACATTTCACATCAAACTGGAATATATATGACAAGATAAAATAACAAATAGTGTCAGGTTTAGCTTTATGCCTAAGAAAGAATTAATTAGGACAAAAAGATTGATAGCAATTGCTGTAATTCTTATATGCTTGTTCATTTTCTACAGTGACTGAAAGTGAAAATGAAAGTCGCTTAGTCGTGTCTGACTCTTTGTGACCCCATAGTCCATGGAATTCTCCAGGCCAGAATACTGGAGTGGGTAGCCTTTCCCTTCTCCATCCAGGGGATCTTCCCAACCTAGGGATTGGACCCAGGTCTCCCGCATTGCAGCTGGATTCTTTACCAGCTGAGTCACAAGGGAAGGTGGGGGGAAAGGCATACATTTGCGAAAATCCATTTACTGAAAACAACAGCACAACTTTCTTAACCTAGAAATAAGGTGCCATAGGAATATTTTCTGACTCACTCATTTTTGAGAAGTCTCTCTTCCCTCTTTCTTACACACACTGACACAGATACACATACACACAATTTGAAATTCAGTTTATTTGCATAAACCTATTTTAGAAAATTTTTAATTGCCACTCTGGCCTTAAACATATAGCTACTTACTGCTTCCCTTTGTAAATAACTTTGCTAAAACAATTATTATATGGGAATTCCCTCCTGATCCAGTGGTTAGGACACAGCACTTTCACTACCAAGGGCGCACGTTCAATCCCAGGTCAGGGAACTAAGATTCTGCAAGCCATGAGGAGCAGCCCAAACAAAACAAAAACAGAAAACAAATGAACATACAAAAGACTGCCATAATTCCAAATCATAAAATGTAAGTACGAAAATAGTGATAAGGTTAACAACTTAAACAGGCTTTTTCTTGTTACATTTCTTTGAATGAATCACCATTCTTTTCCATAAAATTACTTGAATTTCACTTTCTTAGTGGCTTTTAGTTTAAGTTGATCCTGACTTGTTTTTGCTATCTATTTTTCAGTCTATACCAAAAGCAAAGTATTTGAACAAAGGATCTGAAAATAGTATCAAAACAAATGAATTTTCTTATGTAGAATACATTAGACAATTACTTAGTACCTTCCTCATATTTTGTGCTCAGAATATTCTTGGAGAATAAGTAATAGCAAAAAAAAAAAAAAACAAAACCCAAAACTAGGAGAATTCATCATAAGCAGAGCTGTTTTACAGTAAGTGCTGATGAAACTTTTTGAGACAAAAGGGCAATGACACCAGATAGAAGCTTAGTTCTGAAGGAAGAAAAATGAAGAGTACTGGAAATGCTATTTTTTAAAAGATGATGGAGAGTTTAATATAAATATTATAATACCGTATTTGGGGGATTACAACATAAATAGCTTTAAAATATGTGACAATAACACTACAAAGAATAAGTTAAGTAAGTAGTACAATAAGGGTTATATGATTCTGACATTACACATAACTTAAGATAAGTTATGTATTAATTCAAGGTAGACTGGGACAAGTTATAGATGCATAATGTAAACCCTAATTAACTATTAAAATATAAATAAGTATTTAAAAAGCAATAGTGAAAAGATGGCACTATACGAATTTCTGGGCTTCCCAAATGGCACAGTTGATAAAGAATCCTCCTGCCAAAGCAGGAGACGCAGGTTCAATCCTTGAGTCAAGAAGATCCCCTGGAGTAAAAAATAGCAATCCACTTCAGTATTCTTCCCTGGGAAATCCTATGGACAGAGGAGCCAGGCATGCTACAGTCCATGGGGTCACAAAGAGTCAAGGACAGGAAAAGTACGTAAGCCAAGAACTTCCAGGTGTACAAGCTGGATTTAGAAAAGGCAGAGGAACCAAAGATCAAATTGACAACATGCACTGGATCATAGAGAAAGTAAGGGAATTCCAGGAAAACATCTACTTCTGCTTCACTGATTACACTTAAACCTCTGACTGTATGGATTACAACAAACTGTGGAAAATTCTTAAAGAGATGGAAATACCAGATCATCTTACCTGTCTCCTGAGAAACCTGTATGCAAGTCAAGAAGCAACAGTTAGAACTGGACATGGAACAATGGACTCGTTCCAAATTGGGAAAGGAGTATGACAGGCTGTATATTGTCACCCTGCTTTGTTGTTGTTGTTGTTTAGTTGCTCAGTCAAGTCTGACTCTTTGCAATTTCATGGACCACAGCATGCCAGGCTTCCCTGTCCTTCACTATCTCCCAGAGTGTGCTCCACTAAGTTGGTGATGCCATCCAACCATCTCATCTTCTTTCTCTGCTTCTCCTCCTGCCATCAATCTTTCTCACTATCAGGTTCTTCTCCAGTGAGTCAGCTCTTTGCATCAAACGGCCAAAGTATTGACACTTCAGCTTCAGCATCAGTCTTTTCAATGAATAATATTCAGGGTTGATTTCCTTAAGGATTGACTGGTTTGATCTCCATGCTGTCCAAGGGACTCTCAAGAGTCTTTTCCTTAGCTTATATGCAGAGTACACCATGTGAAAAGCTGGAGCTGATAAATGACAAGCTGGAAACAAGACTGCAGGAGAAATGTTAACAACCTTGGATGTGCAAACAATGCCATTGTAGGGCAAAAAAGGAAGAGGAACTAAAAGGCCTCTTGATGAGAGTGAAAGAAGGGACTGAAAAAGCTGGCTTGAAATTCAGCATCAAAAAAGCAAAGATCATGGCATCTGGTCCCATAATTTCATGGCAAATAGAAGGGGGGAAAGTGCAAACAGTGAAAGATTTTACTTTGACTGGGCTCCAAAATCACTGCAGATGGTGACTGCAGCCATGAAATTAAAAGATGCTTGCTCCTTGGAAAGAAAGCTATGATAAACCTGTTGCTGCTGCTGCTAAGTCACTTCAGTCATGTCCGACTCTGCAACTCCATAGATGGCAGCCCATCAGGCTCCACTGTCCCTGGGATTCTCCAGGCAAGAACCTAGACAGCATTTTAAAAAGCTGAGACATCACTTGCTGACAAAAGTCCATATGGTCAAAGCTATGGATGTTAGATGGAGGAGGTAATGGTAACCCACTCCAGTATTCTTGCCTAGAGAATCTTGTAGATGGAGGAGCCTGGTGGGCTGCTGTCTATGGGGTCACACAGAGTCGGACATGACTGAAGTGACTTAGCAGCAGCAGCAGCATGGATGTTAGAGTTGGGCCATAAAGAAGATGGAGTGCCAAAGATCTGATGCTTTTGAATTGTGGTTCTGGTGAAGACTCCTGAGAGTCCCTTGGACAGCAAGGGGATCAAACCAATCAATCCTGAAGGAAATCAATCCTGAATATTCAATGGAAGGACTGATGCTGAAACTGAAGCTCCAATACTTTGGCCATCTGATGGCAAGAGCCAAAGTTCTTTTCTCATTGGAAAAATGAGAAATTGGAATCTTTCTCCTGATGCTGGGAAATATTGAGGGCAGGAAGAGAAGGAGGAGACAGAGGATGAGATGGTTGGATGGCATCACCAATTTAATGGACATGAGTTTGAGAAAATTCCTGGAGACAGTGCCTGGCGTACTGCAGTTCATGGGGTCACAAAGAGTCAGACAGGACTTTGTGACTAAACAACAACAATACATAGGAACTTGTACATTTGTACCCTCCCCAAAACCTTAGTGAACAACTATATGGTAAGATACATACTAATATTACACACTGTTCCTGAATAACAGAGAAAGATAGAATGTGTCCCAAGCCATTTTATAAGACCAGCATAGTGCTCTCACAAACATACATGTAAAAATCCTTAATAAAAGAAAAGCAAATTATAATCAGCAATATATAAAAAGGATTCTATATCATAATCTAATTGGAATTATTCTAAGAATACAAGGAAGGTTTAACAGTTGAAAATTAAAAAAAAAGAGAGACAGATAAAAATTATCATCTCAAGAAATACAGGAAAAAAAAACAACAGTTGACCAAATTCAGCAATCATTTATGACTAAAAAGCAAAAACAAAAATTCAAAGCAAAGTGGTGATAGGAGGAAACACTCTAACTTTGCTATCAGGATTATGCCAGCCTTAAAACAAGACAAATTTATTATCTTACAGTTCTGGAAGTCAGAAACCCAGAATGAGTCTCACAGGGCTAAAATCATGGTGCTGTCACCAGACTCAGTTCCTTCCTCGAGACACGGTATGAGTCTACTCACTCACCCGCTCCAGACTCTAGAGCTGCTCACCTTCCTTGGTGCATGGTTCACTGCCATCTTCCAGTTAGCAAGGACCAGTCCGTGCTTCGTCACACTGCATCAGTCTGACTCTGACTCGACCCCTCTCTTCCACATCTAAGAACTCTTGTGACTACACTGAGTTCAGATGGTTAATCCAGGAGAATCTTAAAGTCAACTGATTAGCAAACTTAATTCCATCTACTACCTTAATTTCTGGGGATTAGGACATAGACATCTTTGGGAAGCCACCATTTTACCTTCCACAATCTGTACTTCCACATACTATCAACTTTTCATTGTTGTTTAGTCGCTAAATCGTGTTCAACTCTTTGGGACCCCCTGGACTGTAACCCGTCAGGCTCCTCTGTCAATGGGATTTCCTAGGCAACAGTATTGGACGAACCAGTTCACGCCGAAGCCAGGGCAGCAGCGTAGGGTCAGACGCGGCCGCGGCGCGGAACTCAGGAAAGTCTTTCGGCAGGTGGACACGCCGCCTCCGCCGCAGCAGCAGCATCACGGGGAAGGGCGACCCCAACAAGCCGCGGGGCAAGATGTCTTCCTACGCCTTCTTCGTGCAGACCTGCCGCGAGGAGCACAAGAAGAAGCACCCCGACTCCTCAGTCAATTTCGCAGAGTTTTCCAAGAAATGTTCCGAGAGAGGGAAGACCATGTCGGCCAAGGAAAAGTCCAAGTTCGAAGACATGGCAAAAAGTGACAAAGCTCGCTACGACAGGGAGATGAAAAATTATGTCCCTCCTAAAGGTGACAAGAAGGGAAAGAAAAAAGATCCCAACGCTCCGAAAAGGCCTCCATCTGCTTTCTTCCTGTTTTGCTCCGAACATCGCCCAAAGATCAAAAGTGAACACCCTGGCTTATCCATTGNATGGCAAAAAGTGACAAAGCTCGCTACGACAGGGAGATGAAAAATTATGTCCCTCCTAAAGGTGACAAGAAGGGAAAGAAAAAAGATCCCAACGCTCCGAAAAGGCCTCCATCTGCCTTCTTCCTGTTTTGCTCCGAACATCGCCCAAAGATCAAAAGTGAACACCCTGGCTTATCCATTGGGGATACTGCAAAAAAATTGGGTGAAATGTGGTCTGAGCAGTCAGCCGAAGATAAACAGCCGTATGAACAGAAAGCAGCGAAGCTAAAGGAGAAATACGAAAAGGATATTGCTGCATACCGTGCCAAGGGCAAGAGTGAAGCGGGAAAAAAGGGCCCTGGCAGGCCGACAGGCTCCAAGAAGAATGAACCAGAAGATGAGGAGGAAGAAGATGAAGATGAAGAGGAGGAGGAAGATGAGGAATAAATGGCTATCTTGTAATGATGTGTGTGGAGTGTGTGTGTGTGCTCAGGCAATTGTCTTGCTAAGAATATGAATTCAAGTGCAGCTCAATATTAGCTTCAGTATAAAAACTGTACAGATTTTTGTATAGCTGATAAGATTCTTTGTAGAGAAAATGCTTTTTTTAAAATGCAAGTTGTGGCTTTTTGAGGGGCTACTACATACAGTTAGAGTTTCAAGCTTATGATGTTAAATGTTTCTAAATATTTAATGGTTTCTTTAATTTCTTGACTTGTGTATGGTGGCACAGCAAACTCATAGAAATTAGCATCAATAGCAATTTTGGGGTTTTCTAGAACAAGAATGTTGCATTTTGTTTTTTTAAAAAAATTTTGTAATAAAATTATATATATTAAAAAAAAAAAAGAGCACCAGGAAAAGAGCGGAAGAAGAAGACAAGATAAACTAGGAGTGGAGCCCACCCCTCCACAAACAGCTTTCTTTTTTAAATTTATTTTTAATTGGAGGATAATTGCTTTACAATGTTGTGTTGGTTTCCGCTGTACAATAATGTGAATCAGCTATAAATATACATATATCCCTTTCGAGCAAATAGCTTTTTCATTGCATTGTTCTCAGGTAAGCATTTAAGTATGCCAGTGCTAAGACCCTGGCTGATACAGACTCATGGATCAGAGCACATTTGCTTTCTTATATTAGATGTTTAAAACAGTATCATGTATTCTGATGAACTGTGGCATCCTTTTTCCTTCAGCATATCGTATTGAGAGGGGATGGACACCTTCATTGATCTCTAAGTGAATGCTTGTTCCTTTTTAATCATTCATGTATATGCGTGCATTTGTGGAGTCTCCCAGATGGCGCTAGTGGTAAAGAACCCACTTGCAAAGTAGGAGACATAAGAGACTTGGGTTCGATCCCTGGGTGGGAAGATTCCCTGGAGATGGAAGTAGCAGGCTAGAAGGAAAGAGGACAAAGTTACCTGTGTGGAGAAATAATAGTTAGTTGTGCTGGGAAATGTTTAAAAGCCAGCTCTCTTGTTGGGGGGAGTCCAGACTTGTGGCATTTGCCATTTTCTGTGGCGTAAATGTTTCTGCCACAGCCAGTTTCAAAACACCAGTGTGACATTGTTGAATGAAAATTGGGAGATGCCATCTCATCTCAGTAAGGCTTCCCAGGTGGCGCTAGTGGTAAAGAACCTGCCTGAGAATGCAGGAAACTTAAGAGATGTGTACATGGGGAAGGTCCCCTGAGAAGGACATGGCAACCCAGTATTCTTGCCTGGAGAATCCTTTGGACAGAGGAGCCAGACGAGCTACAGTCCACAAGTCTCGCAAAGAGTCAGACACACTGAAGAAACTTACTTAGCATGCATGCATGCCATCTAAATATCATTTCTAGCAAGCTGGCAGAAGCCAGCTCCAGCACCCCACTGTTTCTATCCAGCCATAGGCAGATTGGGATGAACACATTTGTATGACAGCAGGAATTTAATAGATTAAAACATTTCAGTAGTTTTTCGATAAAGTTATTGTAAGTCAGAAAGGGAGTGTTAATTAGCTAGCAGGTGAATATAAATAGGAAGCACAGGTGTGTTTGTGTACCCTCCCAATGGAGGATACAGTGCCATTCAAGCATTCCAGGTTTCAAATGCAGATGAAGGCAGCCTCGTGGTTCCAGGATCCTGGTACATTGTCATGGTTTCTAAACTATTGAATATGCTGGCTTACTATTGCAAATCAAGCTTCTGTTATAGCTGGAGGGTTTACTTGTCTTCTTTCTTAAACCAGTTTTATGTTTAATTTTTAATTAGCAACATGAGGTGGGAGGGTGAAAAATTATCTGAAGGTAATAGAACAACCAGCATGGTTTCATTTGAAGTTCTCTGAATGTATGCTGGAAATGTGCCAAAATTATATAATTGAATCTTGGAATCCAGAACCCAGGTGACAGCCTTTAAAGCTTAGAAGAATAACTTTAAAGAGAACAATACATAGAAGTAGTAAATAGCAAGTATTAAAGTGACAGTATGTATAAACCCCTAACATGGACCATGATAAAAATATAAATAGGTTCCAAAAATGTTCAGAAAAAGCCTGGGATGAAGGGAGTACCAAAGTTATTAGGGAAAACTAGCTGTATTTTCAAGTTAAGACCAAAAATCTTGAAGTGAAATAGGTGCCAGCCTCGATCTCCTGCCTGTTGTATCAGTAAATGAAATTGTAAAAAATCCAAAGAAAGAATGGATAGGACGTTGGGAATTTATTTTGATATTTTAAAACTTGTGTGCAAATTGGGTTTCTGCAATTCCATGCTATTGTAGATGCTTTATTAGAAGTCAGTAGTGTCCTGGTGATGGATCGCTAGGAATAGACAGCCCTCTGTGTAGCAGTACAGAAGTGCATTATCTACAGAGAATTTAAAAACAATAATGAAAATAACTACAGGTTAATTTGCTTTTCGTTGCAATCATGTGCTAGTAATTCTAAGCAATGTCAATGATGAATCTTGAAAAAAAGTTGTTGATTTAAGATCTAATTTTTATAGTTATGACCAAGTGTTAATTACATATTAGCTACAAATTTGTTCTTATTATTATTACTTGTCTTTTAATAGACATGGTATTTTACAAAGAAGTCAATGTAGAGAATTCTCAGTTATTTTCCTGGCTCTAACGCATGTGGATTTAGCTATAAATGCTTGTTTCTATAGTAAGTTCATAATGGTTTGGAGTTCTAGCTGGTTTCTGACAAAGTTCACATCCCCAGGTCCTAGGATGCTACATATCCTGCACCGAAGCAGTTCAGTTGAGTTCAGTCACTCTGTCATGTCTGACTCTTTGTGACCCCATGAACCGCAGCACGCCAGGCCTCCCTGTCCATCACCAACTTCTGGAGTTCACCCAAACTCATGTCCATTGAGTTGGTAAGCCATCCAACCATCTCATCCTCTGTCATCCCCTTCTCCTTCTGCCTCAATCTTTCCCAGCATCAGGGTCTTTTCAAATGAGTCAGCTCTTTGCATGAAGTGGCCAAAGTATTGGAGTTTCAGCTTCAACATCAGTCTGTCCAGTGAACATCCAGGACAGATCTCCTTTAGGATGGACTGGTTGGATCTCCTTGCAGTCCAAGGGACTCTCAAGAGTCTTCTCCAACACCACAGTTCAAAAGCATCAATTCTTTGGCGCTCAGCTTTCTTCACAGTCCAACTCTCACATCCATACATGACTACTGGAAAAACCATAGCTTTGACTAAACAGACCTTTGTTGACAAGGTAATGTTTCTGCTTTTTAATATGCTGTCTAGGTTGGTCATAACTTTCCTTCCAAAGAGTAAGCATCTTTTAATTTCATGGCTGCAGTCACCATCTGCAGTGATTTTGGAGCCCAGAAAAATAAAATCAGCCACTGTTTCCACTGTTTCCCCATCTATTTGCCGTGAAGTGATGGAACTGGATACCATGATCTTAGTATTTGAATGTTGAGCTTTAAGCCAACTTTTTTACTCTCCTCTTTCACTTTCATCAAGAGGCTCTTTAGTTCTTCTTTGCTTTCTGCCATAAGGATGGTGTTATGTGCATATCTGAGGTTATTGATATTTCTCCCGGCAATCTTGATTCCAGCTTGTGCTTCTTCTAGGCCAGTGTTTCTCATGATATACTTGGTAGGTTTGATATAAACAATGATAGTACGAAGGTTATAAAGAGGAAGAAACAGAGCTTAAGTTATTTCAATTCTTTCTCTCATTTTATTTCTCCACTGATCTCTAGTAGCGATTTTGTTTTATTTGTGTTTAAATTGGAAGCAGTGAAGCAATGTCAGCTACATGATATAATATTTTTGATTGGTTAGTACACATTTAATTCCTGAAGGACATAGTTTTCTGAATTTGATTAATATCTTTAAAATAGAATTTTATTCTTTTAAATTGTTAATTATTTAAAACTAAAAGAAAAATGAAGAAAACAACATGTTGCATTAAAGATATGATTTAGAAGTCAACTAAATTTTAACTTTTGTGGATGTTTCAGCTATATTAAAATCACTTATTAATTTTATTGCCATGATATATAAAATTCTATAAGAGAAAATGGTAACTGTTTGCATTTGCTTTCTATTATTATTATTATTTATTTCATTTCATATTTGTACTTAAGGTAATTTTACCTCCAAAAAGGAGGAGAGTAAAAAATGCTACGTTCCATGTGATTAATACACTTGGTATGTACACTAAGTAAATATGAGACTTGCTTAAGTGGTATAATTGTCCCCTATCATGCCTGCCTTATTATTGGAATGGTTTACACATTCTTTTAAAGAAAATCATCCATAGTAAGCCTTAAGATCCTAACCTAAAGAATAGATTTCATGACACAGACATAGAGACAATATCTGCCCCCAGGAGTCTGTGGAGGAGGAGCCCTGAGCGCATTGCTGCGTCACATGGTTGACACCAAGGAGTCAGAGACTGAATATTCCTGGAAAACAATGCTATGTGGTCAGAGTCTAAGAGAAAAACAGGGGATGAAAATGTTGGAGGCCTGTTGCGGTATGCATGCATGTACACATGGACACAGATACACGCACACGATCATACATTGGTAAGACAGCATCTTTACCTCCTTTGACAATACTGTCTCCCAATGTGACCTCGGCCCATCTGTAATTCACAAGTGAACGATATGAGGAGTCAAAATGTCTCATTACTGAACTACTTATCAAACCTCAAACCACTGTTTCCTGCAAAATATCATGTCTGGAGATGGGATTCATCCTTGGAATTTCTCACCAGAAGCCAATAAAGTAAAACAGTTGCACTATAATATTTAAAATTTGCCTACTCAATCTGCTATTTTATATTTTTTAAATAAAAATCACCTTTCATGTTCTAGGTGGGGGCAGGCGGTTGTGCAGCTTTGTTCAGTTATTGGAAAATTGTTGGTTGTGCTAAAAGGCATTTTCCATACAGAAACTTATATTCAAAAATGTTTACAATCAAGATTTTTGTTTCTTTTTTTTTGCTGGCTACACCACCTGGCTTATGGGATTTTAGTTCCCTGACCAGGGATTGAACCTGGCACACCAGCAGTGATAGCACCAAGTTCTAATCACCTGACTGCCAGGAAATTCCCTGATTTTTTAATTTGTTCTTTCTTTTGAAAGACACTTGTTTCTAGGACGATGTGTTGAATTCATGGTACTAGAGCCCCTAACTTAACATGTTTTAATTTAATCACACAGATTTAGCATGGAATCTATGCTATTTTCTTTATAAAAATTAAATCTATCTGAGGTTGGCAATAACTCTTGCATGATGGAGTTTATGAAAAAAATGAATTCCTAGTTGTGTCAGATTATTTTTTAAAGCAGGGAGTAGGTGACAGGGGCATTTCTCACAAGTTTCAGGGAATACAATCTCCATTTTTCTAGTTTCCTTCTTAAGCAGTCTCTGAATGTAAACTTAGAAGTTCTGCACTAAACTAGGTAACTTTTTAAAAAGTGTAATGTTAAAGGAAGTATCCAAAGTAGAACCACTTGGTCATAAGTGTGTTTTTTGTGCTGGTCTGATCAAATGTGCACACCTGGATCCAAGTTAGCTCCTTTATGTCTTTTATGGCTTCTGATGATAATTGGTAGGAAATTGTTCAGGTATTGGAACAACCTGATATACCAGTTCAAGTAAGACTGATAACTGATGTGATTGTTCCAAATAGATTGGTGTCTGTGCTGGGGTAATAAACTTTAAGACTCAAACTGGATATTTGTTTCTTCTTGCCACCATTCCTCAGCAGGGCTGGGAGATTTGGAGAATTTGTCAGGACTGTACTTGAGAACAAAGTCAGCAAGTTCTTGATTTTATAAGCTTAAATGTTAACAGGTCCAAGTGCAAGATTTAGAAAGACACCTGAAGGAGAGTGTTGTGTTGACTCTCCAGAGCTGTTTCTTTGCCCTGTCTCTTCAGACAGGAGCAATGTGTCCTAAGCTAAAATGTGAATGGGGCAGAATTTGGAAATGAAAAGGTGAAGTGGGAATTGACATATTATGGAATACTTTTTTCTGTTTGGAATTCTGAAAATTGAGAGGATATGTTCTTTACTTTATGGTTGAATCCTGGGTACCACAGATCTTGTGGGGAACTCCCCCCAACACCTTTCTCCCACTGCCATCTGTCCATAGAGCTGGTGGCAGGGAGACTATAAGCTGGAGAAACTACCAAGGTTCCTAGAGATGAAGTGTGGGTGGGAAGAAATTTGAAAGTTTCTGGGGCACTTGTGTAGCTCCATAGAAGTGAATGAAAGCACAGCTCTAATCCAGGTTCTTGATTCTTGTGTTTTAAAGTTGACATAGTAAGTCACAGAATTGTGATCGGACTCCTGTCTTCTGCTTCGTTCTACAGGGCTTATCAGCACAGGTGAAATTTTAGTGCCCCTCTGAGAGAATTAAGGAGCACAAATGAGGGGAAATAGAAAAATTGAATATGTATATTTCTGATGTAATAAATCTTCATTGAGCACACAATGTCAGAAGATCGCTATCATATATCATTGTTATCTGAAGAACTTGTGGAATGTTTATGGTGTTCGGGGGCTGTTACCATACAATAATGTTAGCATATAAGATGATCAGCTTAAAACTCTCCTTTTCAAGCTGTATAAGAGTAATACCTAAAATATTCTATGTAATTTATAGTTTAGTAATTGTAAATGGGAGATTATTTTGCCATTGTTTTCCACATATATAAATAAGAGAATCTAGATTAGCATTGTCCAGAGGAGTTTTCCTCATTGATGGAAGTGTTCTATATCTATATTGTCCAGTTTAGTAACCACTAGTCACATGTTACTATTAAGCACTTGAAATGTGGCTTGTGAGACTGAATTTTTACTTTAGTTTGATTCAATTTTAATCTCCGCTGGTGGCTAGTGTCTACAACAGTTGGACAGTGCAGGTCTAAACTCAATTTATTTCCTTTTAAAACTATGTAGAAAAGAGCTCATGAAATATCCACAATAGGAATAAATCTGAATAGCTTTTATATAACATGCACTATCTCCATCACTCAGTTAACACTGGCTTTCTCCTGGCTTTACTGGTTATTGTTTTATATGCAAATGATCTGATTTCCCAATAATCTATGCATTCCTTTGAGGGAAACTATTGTGAATTATATTTTTTTGCATTCTTTAAGCATCTACCACAGTGTATGTATGTGTAGCCAATAGTAGGCATCAACAAATATTGACTGAATCATAGCTTGTAAAGTAGTGACACTGATACATACACATATGCGCAAACACACATATATATTTAATCCTCATTATTTGCAGATTCTCTATATTTATGAATTTACCCACTCACTAAAATTTGTTTGTAATTCCCAGATCAACACTCCCAGTGCTTTCATTGTCATTTATGGACTGCAGAGGATGATGACAAATTTAAGTTTGCTCATTATACACATTGAGAGGGAACAAGCCTAAATTCTGCCTTCTAGCTTCAGCTTACATGCTATATACAGGGTCCTTTGCTTGGTCTATTTAATGCTATATTTTTCATGTTTTTGTGCTTTTTGTTGGTGATTTCACTGAAATGTTAGTGCTAAAATGTTTAGTGTTTTAAGGTGCAAGAAGGCTAATGTGCCTTACGGAGCAGATACATGAGTCAGATAAGCTTCATGCAATTGGGAGTTATACTGCTGTTGGCTCAGTGTTAATGAGTCAACAGTAAATATTAAATAAGGCATCTTTAAATAGATACACACATAAAACAAAGTTCTATGCTGATCAGTCAGTGAAAATGTAACCTGAGGCTTGCGGGAACCCAACCCTGTAAACTCTGTATTTCTCCTCAGGAGTAGTGCTTCAGTATTCACTAATTCGTTGCTCACTATGACTTTATAGACTATAACTATCATGAATAATGGGAATCAATTGCATATGTTTGCACATATGTGTCGAATATATATGCATGAATGTGTATATAAAATCTATGAATGTGTGTATACAAAATCTGTGTGGTGTATGAGCAAGTTCTTCACTTACAAATCCACCATGCCCGTTATCCGAGGCAGGGGAAGGGCTGATTTTAGTAGGTGATGTGTAGAGACAGTGAAGCGAGGGGAGATTCTAGTGGAAGTTAAGTCACCTTTTCTACCGGCCCGTGATCACTGCTGTAAATTTCATTTGTATATGTCTTCTTTCCTTTCAGCTTCTGGGGCTCTAGCTCTGAGCACTAGTTCTTTTCTCTTACGTTCTCTGATAGGGTACACTTTGAAAGAAGTATGCCTGAGAGTGCTTACTAAATACAGAAGCGTGGCCAGCCATCTGTGATTTAGGCTGGTCCCAGTGAGATTCATTTGTTTTTAAATTTTGACTCTGATGTGTCTTCATTGTGGCTTGTGGGCTCATCTGGTTGTGGCATTCCGGCTCAGTAGTTGAGGCACGTGGGCTTAGTTGCCCCAAGGCCTGTGGGATCTTGGTTCCCAGACTAGGGATCAAGCCTGTGTCAACTGCATTGGAAAGTGGATGCTTAAACACTGGACCATCAGGAAAGTTCCCCAGTGAGATTTATAACAAAGCTAAACACATCACTCCTCAATGGTATTACCTTTTCCAACAGAGTGCTGCCGTTTTTCACATTCTCTGGGGAGAAGGTAGAACTTGCCTGCTCTTCTTTCAGTAATTGTGGTTGTGCTAGTTGAGAGCAGATGAGCCGAGGACCCAGTGGTCTTCAGTTCTGTGAATTAGCTCAGCAGCCAGGATAGGGGAGCCAGGTCCCTTGGAATAAACCAGGCTGTCATTTCTATCTGTCTCAGAGTACCTCATCTTCGAGAGGAATAAAGTCAAGGATCAAGACTGGCTTTGGCAGCTGTGAATTTTTTATTCACACAGTAAGATTCTGAAGACTGAAATAAAGAAAAGGAATCTGTAATCATATAATCTGTATGACTGCAGCAGAGGTCAAAATAGCTGTTTCCCCTTCACACTAAGTAACCTGTGTTAAGTTAGAGATTTGGATGGAAGCTTGCTGCTTCTTGAAGAGGTATGGTCAATTTGCACCAAATTAACTCCCAGTGTAAAAGTGTCTTTAATTTGTATAAACACAAAATTTATTAGCCCTGCAGATGTTCAAGAAAACCAACCCATTCTCTTCATTGCAAGCTTTATAAACAAAAAAGCTAGCATTCTCTCCCCATGCAGCTTGCATCTATCAACACTCCACCAGCATGAATGGTTATGCTTGCTTGAGCAACTCTGAAGTGAGCCAATTTGAGTGCCCTTGTCTCTGATTTGAGACGCACTCACTCCATGTACCCTCAGCATTCATTTGACTGCAGACTGACCCAGTGCCAGGATTGTAAGCAGCTGCTATTTCATTTGTATCTACTGACCATATTTTATTTACTGAGGGATTTTTTTCTTTGTAAAATGCTTGCTTCTTTTTTACTTCTGACTTGTTTTTATTTTAGGAGGGCATCTGCTACTTCGAATCTGGAAATATATTTCAAAAGTTAGTTGTCAAATTTGTCAGCAGCCCTCATTCTCCCTTCTGTTTGTCTGTTTTTTTTTTTTTTTTTTTCTGTCTCAACACTTTTAAAATTGGGTGAGCACTGAACCAGAACCTTCAGATAGACGGTGATTCTGGATCATTTAGCTGTGTTTTCTGCTGCAGATTTGGGTTTTTTCAGTCGCTAAGTCATGTTCAACTCTGTGACCCCATGGACTGCAGCATGCCTGGCTTCCCTGTCCTTCACTATCCTCTGGAGTTTGCTCAAACTCATGTCCATTGAGTCAGTGATGCCATCCAACCATCTCATCCTCTGTCATTTCTTTCTCTTCTTGCCTTCAATCTTTCCCAGCTTGAGTCTTTTCCAGTGAGTCAACTCTTTTCATCAGGTGGCCAGAGTATTGGAGCTTCAGCTTCAACATCAGTTTTCCCAATGAATATTCAGGACTGATTTCCTTCAGGATTGGCTGGTTTGATTTCCTTGCTGACCAAGGGACTCTCAAGAGTCTTCTCTAGCACTACAGTTCAAAAGCATCAATCTTTAGTGCTCAGCCTTCTTTATGGTCCAACTCTCACACTCTACAAGACTACTGGAAAAATTACCGAGAAGTAAATGAAGCTTAAGCTCTAGGGTGCAATCTTCCCAGTGTTGTTAGAAGTTCACATGTTCTCCTAAATTTATATATTTCTGAAATTCTCTAATTTCATATTCTTTTTCTTAAAAAGCATCCTTTCCTCCCTCTTTTCCAAAACACACCATGATCTAAAATTCAAGTCCTACAAACCCTGAGTCTGTCTCTGCCCCTGTGGCTATGTGGGTGACCCTGGATCTGTGTGTCATTTTTCCTTCCATAATACTGCCAGCCTCTCCTGACATAGGAAGCTGAGATCTGTCATGCATTCTGTTAGTCTTGCTCCTTTCTTGGGAGCTGGGTTAGGCTGAAAGACCTTTCATGCTCAGATAGGGCCCTGTGATAACTGTTAACAGTTCTGTAGTTTTCTCTGTGTATTACTCAGTGTTCTTCAGAGAAACTGACCAATAGGAAATTGATTGATTATAAGGAATTGGCTCATGTCATTTTGGAGGCTAGCAAGTCTTGAATCTGCAAAGCTGATATCCCCATTTAAAGACCATCAGGCAGGAGAATTCTCTCTTATTTGGAGGAAGGTCTGAATTTTGTTTCATTCAGGCCTTCACCTGATTGGATGAGACCCACCCACACTCTGGAGAGCATTTGGCTTTACTCAGTATACCAGTTTAAATGGTAATTTCATCCCAAAACATCCTCCCAGAATTCCCTAGAATAATATTCAGCCAAATAGCTGAGTACCCTTCGACTTAGTTAAGTTGGCATGTAAAATTAAGCACATTTTGTTAGCTGTGTGTGCTTAGGCTCTCTGTCTGTGTCTGCTTCCTCGCAACCCCACAGACTATAGCCTTCCAGGCTCCTCTGTCCATGGGGATTCTCCAGACAAGAATACTGGAGTGGGTTTCCATGTACCCCTCCAGGGGATCTTCCAACCCAGGGACCGAATCCAGGTCTCCCACATTACAGGTGGATTCTTACCGTCTGAGCCACCAGGGTAGCCCAAGAACACATGGTGGGTAGCCTCCCCTTCTCCAGGGGAACTTCTCAACCCAGGAATCAAACCAGGGTCTCCTACATTGCAGGTGGATTCTTTACCAACTGAGCTGTTTTACCAGTGAACTGTTATTTCCGTGACTGGCCTGTTTATATCTGGGTTCTTAATAGTTTTTTCCTTTTTTAAACTATATATGCAGTTCCATTGTAGGACACATTTTTGAAAAATCTGTTTTATGTCTTATGGAAAAAAGATAGGGAATAGAGAAAAGGAGGAAATAGGGTCTTGTCTTTGAAGAATTTGTCCTTTAGGTATAACCCTGTTATACCCTGTCCTTTAGGTATAACTTACTCATTGAAAGAACTCATTCACCAGATTGGAGAGTTCAAAGGCCAGGCAATGACTGAACTCAAATGCAGAGATTCTAAGGAATCTTAAAGGGAGGCAGAGCTCTTTATAGAAACAAACACTTAGGAGAGGCTTCAGGTGAATTCTGAAGCTAAATTAAAACAACAACAACAGTTGTTAAGTTAATGTTAACAAAGCAATTAACTTGATGGAGATCAGGAAGTGGGGCTTCTGTTAGACAGGAACATCTGTAAGGATGTCCAAAGTGTGGTGGCTGGATTGTTTGAAGAGGTGGGACCAAGTTGAGGCCGGAGAAGTTGCTGGAAAACAGGTCAGTGGATTGTGGAATGGCAGAATATGAATTCAGCAAGAAGGCAATGGCACCCCCCCCAGTACTCTTGCCTGGAAAATCCCATGGGCGGAGAAGCCTGGTGGGCTGCAGTCCATGGGGTCGCTAAGAGTTGGACACAACTGAGCGACTTCACTTTCACTTCTCACTTTCATGCATTGGAGAAGGAAATGGCAACCCACTCCAGTGTTCTTGCCTGGAGAATCCCAGGGACAGGGGAGCCTGGTGGGCTACCGTCTATGGGGTCGCACAGAGTCGGACACGACTGAAGTGACTCAGCAGCAGCAGCAGCAGCAGCTCAAAACCTCGTGAGGTTTTGAATTGAGGGACACTTTCTCACGCAGAGAACTGGTGTTTAATGAAGACTTTTAACTGAATATGTGAACCAAGAGCTTTGTACAATAAACAGAATTTTCACTGCAGTAGTTTTTGCTCTTATAAGAACTTGAGAGAATTGCTCTTCCTTTGTAACATTAATCTATGTCTGTCTTTGGAAACTACAAAAAAATTTTTTTTTGAGGCTGATTGAAAATTTGCCACATATAAAGGCAGTTCATAACCTTAAAATGCTTATTAACCTTACTTATGTAATTATGCCTCACGTTGTCCATAATAACTAAGAACTGACAAGTTTAATTTCCTTCCCTAAGTCAGTCTGGAGCTTCAAGAATAGCTCCAGAGGGAGAGAAAGGGAGGTGTCTTGTTTCATGAATTGAGTTTCTGCCTAAAAATTGTTGGAAGAAAGAGGTTCCCTGATTTTTTTTTTAATAAAGAAAATTACTGTTATAGGTTAAAATGAGTAGTCAGAGAGAAAGTCCAAATTAGAGTAAGAAAGCTCAGAATGTGTGTGTGTGTGCACTTGTGTTTTGAGGGTAGGGGAAGAAGGAAGGAGAGAGATGTGATATAAAAAGATCATTTGATTTGCCAACATATTTGCTTACAGAATCTTACCTATTATATCTGTAATTCACAAAATGAAACACAATTGTAGAAGTTGTATAGATTCTCAGAAAGTCACAAACTAGCCATCAGCTTGTTGGGCTTAAAGCAGAAACCTCAGAAATTAATGCTTTAATTTTTCTCATTTCTATCAGCAATATGATCTAGAACATCAGATGCAATAAGTTGCACCAGTTTGACTATTTAGTTTATAATTTAGTTTTAATTATTATTTAGCTGATTCTTTAGTCTAGAAAATACTATATCTTCTAAAGAGTAAGTACAATTTATTTCACTCTTTCGGATAAGTCAATTGCTTCCTCAGGAGCTTGCCAAACAAGACTGAGGTGTGTTAACAGAGGCTTCAGGTTGGAAACTCCTAGCTTTCTATACAAACTTCAGTATCCTTTTGTTTGTATAATTAGAATGTCATTTTGATTGCTAGAAATCCATTTTAGATCCTTTAGCAGCCTTAATCACCATACTGTCCCTCCTCCCATCCCCAGAAAAAACCAACAAAGAAAACCCCAATCTTTTTTCATCTAGATCAGTCAGTAGCTATAAACCAGGGGTGATTTTGCCCCCTGGGGAATATTCATCAGTGTCTCCAGACACTCCCACAACTGGGGGAGTGCTCCTGGCATCTAGAGGAGACATAGTGATGCTGCTAAACGGCTTACAATGCGCAGGAGATTTCTCTTCAACCAAACATTGTCTGGCCCCAAATGAAGTTGAAGCACCAATACTTTGGCCACCTGATGTGAAGAACTGACTCATTGGAAAAGACCCTGATGCTGGGAAAGATTGAAGGCAGGAGGAGAAGGAGACAGCAGAGGATGAGATGGTTGTATAGTATCACTGACTCAATGGACATGTGTTTGAGCAAACTCAGGGAGATAGTGAAGGACAGGGAAGACAGGCGTGCTGTAGTCCTTGGGGTCACAGAGTCGGATATGACTTAGTGACTGAACAACAGCAACAAATAACAACAGTTCTGAGGCTGAGAAATCCTGCTCTCAATAGATCTATCGGGGCTCATTTTGCATTTGGTGTCTGTGGGGCTGTCCATCTTTCAATGCCGTCTTTGCTTTGAAAATAAGAGAAATAGCCTCCACAACCTCAGCAGAGAAATTTTCAGGCAAGTGTATAGGCTAGTTTCAAGTGATAAATGCTGCCTCTCTTGAAAATATTCTTAAAATATTGAAATCAAGTCCCTCTAGTACTTGCAAATAACTTTTCTCAGGAAGGGAAAATACTGATCAGTTCAGTTCAGTTGCTCAGTGATATCTGACTCTTTGCGACCCCATGGACTGCAGAAAATACTGATCAAGGAATTTCTAAACAGTGAGAATGGCAGATTCATGGATACCATGAATACCAAGGCTATTTGGGGCTTCACATTTTTCCTCCATTGACCTTTACTGTGGCACTGTTGACAGTGCTCACGGATACTTAATAAAAAAATGATCACCTTGATTCTTTGAAAAACAGAGACCAGTTTACATAGAATCCCACCACCTGCTCCAGTGTAAACGGTAACACCCACCCACAAGCCCTGTCCTTCGCGGATTCAAGGAGAACCTTTGTGCTATGTCTTTTCAGCAGTGGTGGCCACAGCCTCCCTGCACATGGCAAATAAGTTGTCATTTAGTGGGTGATCAGTAAGTATTGTTGAAGGACTGCCTTCAGGCAGACTTTCTTCCTGACTCCCTCATTCCCTTTACTCTAACCACGATCAGCATTTTCTCCTGGTCCACTTGGGCTGCTCCAATAGCAAGAAGCTCATAAACATAAACAAAGAAAAGAAGACATTCAGGTTAGAAGAATTTGCAGGAGGAGAATTAAAAACTGAAAATTAGGAAAAAAATTAAAAATTAGAAAATTAAAAAACATGTTTCTTTTTAAAAATTTATTTATTTTTAGTTGAAGGATAACTGCTTTACAATGTTGTTTTGGTTTCTGCCATAAATTGGCATTAATTAGTCATAGGGATACATATGTCCCATCCCTCTTGAACCTGCCTCCCACCTCCCATCCCATCCCACCCCTCTAGGCTGTCATAGAGCACTGAAACTGTGTTTCTTAAACTTAGCAAGAAGGGATGTTCAAAACAGGAGGCATATGTGCTTAACTTGAAGTTTGCTTGACCTTTTTTTGACATCATGTGGACCCTCTTATCTGCTTCATGATAATTTTTTGTCAGCTCCTGCAAAATGTTTTGACTACAGTGAAAGCTGATCTACCCTGTTTGGCTCAAGTGAGTTGGGAAATAAAACCATGTGAAAATCTTGGGGCTAGAAAAAAGTCCAAATGGATTAGGATGTGCTTTTAATTCATGAGTTCTATTGATACAGGTAACTGTGTATAAACTGGAAATGCAAGCTGGCTTAATTCTAAAAGGTGGTTTTAGCACATGTGTGATTTACAGATCTGTTCCTGAATATTTATGGTGCATTTTTGAGTCTCGTTCTAGAGAACTTACAAGACAACTCCCAGCCATGGAAGTAGGTACAGTACATACAGTAGACCTCTTCTCTCATTTCAGACTGGCCAGAGTGTAATGTGATCTCACGGCTTTGATAGCCTTAGTACCTTAAAGGAATGAATGTTCAGATATCATCACTGGGTCCTTTGATAAAAAGAACTGATCTAGAAGAAAGAAATCTCAGCCAGCTTGAGAAATCAAGTAATCAGAGAAACCACACAGGCACTAGGACACTTAGCTGCTGGCACAGAAGGCAGAATCTACTCCGGGAACAAAGCAGCCTTTCCCAGCTCATCCAATAGGGAAGGCAGCGAGTAACTGGTAACAGTGGGGCCCAACACTGGGCGTATGATATAATTAGCACTTTGTTACTCAGGGGCTTACTCCCCAGCTGATGTTCTGCGCTCTTTCTTGCTGCTTGACTGTTAGCCAGCTTGGAGCTTAACACCTTCACTAGGATGTTGGTTTTTCTATAAGAGATGTTAGAACATTTTCACAAGCCACAATTTAAAAGCAAGGGTGATAAGTACACTTGTGTTCTTTATTCCCATTGTGACATTCAAAACAATACTTTCTGTTTTAATCATACCTTTGCTTGACTGAAGACCAGTGATGGTCCAGAATTTCTATCCAGTTCTCAAGCCCCTTACTGATGAGCTGGAGTTCAGTGAGCCAGAAGTTACCACTTACTTTTCCTTCCTTGAAATTCAGTCTGACTACAAGAAAGCGCTTGGTTCTGGGAGTTATCTTGGTGATGTCAGTGCTTCCCTTTCATGTTAATGGATTATTGAGAGTAACTTTGTCAGATCTTTAGAGCTGGAGAGGTCTTGGGGTCATCACTGTTTTACATTTGAAGAAGTCCAGGACAAAGAAATAGGAGTCGTTGTCTAAAATCACAAGGATATTGAATGCAGGAAAGTAAGATTTGCAGTTTAAAATATATTAAGAGGCTAGAGCTCATCTTAAGTGTTTTTACCGCACAAAAAACCCAGCCCACACCAAGCACTCACGAAACGACACAAGGACATTTTTGGATGTGATGGAGATATTTAGTACCTTGAAAAGTATCACAGGAGTATGTATAAGTCCAAACTCATCAAGATGTGTACATTCAGGTCAGTTCAGTTCAGTTCATTTCAGTCACTCAGTCATATTCGACTCTTTGCAACCCCATGAATCGCAGCACGCCAGGCCTCCCTGTCCATCACCAACTCCTGGAGTTCACTCAAACTCACGTTCATCGAGTCCATGATGCCATCCAGCCATCTCATCCTCTGTCGTCCCCTTCTCCTCCTGTCCCCAATCCCTCCCAGCGTCAGGGTATTTTCTAATGAGTCAACTCTTCGCATGAGGTGGCCAAAGTACTGGAGTTTCAGCTTTAGCATCAGTCCTTCCAAAGAACACCCAGGGCTGATCTTCAGAATGGACTGGCTGGATCTCCTTGCAGTCCAAGGGACTCTCAAAAGTCTTCTCCAACACCACAGTTCAAAAGCATCAATTCCTCGACTCTCAGCTTTCTTCACAGTCCAACTCTCACATCCATACACCACCACAGGAAAAACCATAGCCTTGACTAGATGGACCTTTGTTGGCTCCGTAATGTCTCTGCTTTTGAATATGCTATCTAGATTGGCCATAACTTTCCTTCCAAGGAGTAAGTGTCTTTTAATTTCATGGCTACAATCACCATCTGCAGTGATTTTGGAGCCCAAAAAAATAAAGTCTAACACTGTTTCCCCATGTATTTCCCATGAAGTGATGGGACCAGATGCCATGATCTTAGTTTTCTAACTGTTGCACTTTAAGCCAACTTTTTCACTCTCCTCTTTCACTTTCATCAAGAGGCTCTTTAGTTACTCTTCACTTTCTGCCATAAGGGTGGTGTCATCTGCATATCTAAATGTGTGCAAATTTTGTATACCAGTTATACATCAATAATGGGCTTCCTTGGTGGCTCAGATGGTAAACAATCTGCCTACAATGTAGGAGACCAGAGTTTGATCTCTGGGTAGGGAAGATCCCCTGAGAAGGAAATAGAAACTCACTCCAATATTCTTGCCTGGAGAATTCCATGGACAGAGGAGCCTGGCGAGTTTCAGTCCAAGGGGTCACCAAAGAGTCAGACACAACTGAGTGACTAACAGTTTTGCTTTATACCTCAATAAACCTTTTCCTCCTGTTTCTCCAAACAATGCTTTCTTTTTAGAAAATCTGTTTTTCCCACAGCTTTATTGAGATCTGTTTGACATATGACATTGTGTAAATTCAAGGTGTACAACAATAAAAGCTTCAAAAAGAAAAAGGAAATAAAAAGATGAGCACTGACTGAGAGACTGTATTTACAAGTAGTATATTTGCCAGAAGATTTGTATCCAGGATATATAAATAACTCCTTCAATTCAACAATAAAAGATATATAGTCCATTAAAATATGCAAAAGCACAGATACTTCGAAAGAAAGAGATATAACAGTAGAGATAAAAAGCAACTTAAAAAGAGATTCGCTTGAGGTGTTTTGGGCCAGGTTCACAGCTCTTTTTACTAAGCTGTTCTCAACGAAATTATCTAGTCCCATGGGTGGACAATGTAATAATCATAACGCAGTCATTATTAACAGTAAGTTATACCCAGGTGTCCAAAAGACTCAGCTACAAAATAGAAATTAAGTTTAGCATGGTTTCCATGCACATACATCTTTAATGGGTTTTCCTCAAACCAGACCGCTTAGTTGATTGCAATGCCTGGGTTGGTGGGCTGCTCCTCACGGCTCTTTGAGGCTCACTGGCCACCAAGAGAGTCCAGAGGTTGATGCTGCCTTCTTCTGTGACGTTATGGCTGAGTGTATTAATTTACTTCCTCCTCTCCATCTGCTATGACACTCCACTCCAGTACTCTTGCCTGGCAAATCCCATGGACGGGGGAGCCTGGTGGGCTGCAGTCCATGGGGTCGCTAAGAGTAGGACAAGACTGAGCGACTTCCCTTTCACTTTTCACTTTCATGCATTGGAGAAGGAAATGGCAACCCACTCCCGTGTTCTTGCCTGGAGATCCCAGGGATGGGGGAGCCTGGTGGGCTGCCGTCTGTGGGGTCACACAGAGTTGGACATGACTGAAGTGACTTAGCAGCAGCAGCTCCATCTGCAAGCAATATATGCCATAAAATCTAAGAGATTTGAGAAATGAATAAAATGTACCTTTGTTTTCTTCTCAAACTGGGAATGAGTGTGAGACAGCCAATATGAGCTATTCTGCATTATTTGTTTCTCTCTAGAGCAGTGTCGGAGTTTTCTTCCTCATAAACAGTTAAGTAGCACCTCTTAGGCCAAAGGGTGACCTCAGTATATTTTAAAGCAGGAGACACTGCTGGTGTGATTTAAGCCCAGGGGGCTTCTTAGCCTGGGCTTCTGTGAGCTTAAGGAAGAATTTGTCATTTTAAGAAACTGTCATCAGTCTCCTCCTGTTGGTCAGGTGTGGAAGTCTGAAGTCTGCCAGGAGAGACAATTGATTGACAGTCAAACTTAGGCTACTCTGCTGATCTTTGTGGAGGAACCGGAAAAAAGGAGGCTGGAACAATAGATCCACTGCTGTGCATCTGTGTTGTGTGATGCGGAATAGAAAACGAACTTCAGAGCTTAAACCATTTCAAAAGCCCACATCAAGCTGCGCCGCCTCCTGGCAGACCACGGAGAGGCTGTTACAACAAGGAAATGTGGTTGACGCTACATTGTCTTGCGCAGGGAGGTTGGTAGGATCCTATTATTTTGCTTCTGAAATGTAAGGGCTTCTTTCAGAGTGTGTCATCTTCACAAAGGGCCACATCTTTTAAGATTCCTTAAAATTATATGAGATATCATATATATTATATTATATATGAAATATCACGAAAAGGCAAATCCAGAGAGACAGAAGGTGGGTTCGTGGGTGTGAGGGGATGGGGAAGGGGTTTAAGGAGAGGTGGCTCAGTGGGTAAAGAACCCGCCTGCAATGCAGGAGACACAGGAGGCGTGAGTTCAATCCCTGGGTTGGGAAGATCCCTTGGAGGACAAAATGGCAACCCAGTCCAGTATTCTGCTTGGAGAATGCTATGGACAGAGGAGCCTGGCGGGCTACCGTCCATGGGGTCACAAAGAGTTGGACACAACTGAGGCGACTGAACACACACAGCCCTTGGGAAGGTTTCTTTCTGGGCTGATAAGAAACATCCCCAGATCGGGTAGCGGTGATGACGGCACAGCATGGCAAATATACTACAGACACTGATTGTCTACTTTGAAATGGTATGTTATGTGAATTATGTCTCAGTTAGAAAGCATATAGTGTGTCATCTTAAGATGAGGATGGGTGGAAAGTGACAAGGGCAGATCCTGCCGTGCTCTGGGTGATAACTGCACGGCACGCTTGCCATGCACCAGCCTCTCTTCTGAGGGCCCGACGACTGCTCACCCGTGTCATCCTCACAGCAGGCCCTGAGGTGGTGCTGTCGTCACCCACCCTACAGATGGGGCGACGGAGGTGCAGGGAGGACAGGTGACTTGTCAAGGTCACACAGTTGGGGCATGGCAGAGCCAGTCTCCCCACCAGACAGTCTGGCTCTGGAGCCTGTATCCCAGTGCTTTGCTCCTGCCTGGTTTCTAGCGAAGTCACCGCAGAGCACTGAATCAGCAAACAATCAGAGGCCATGCCTGTGCAGGAGCCCAGGGTGGCCCAGTCTGAATGTTGGCGCAAGATGGGCCTCCAGCAGAGGTTATTTGCACAAACAGATTAGTTCACCTGGCTGTCGTGCCAACCTTGTGAACTGACGTCAGCCCCCTCTGGCTTCTGTTTGTTCAGACCCAAAGGACACAGGCGTCACTTGCTGTAGATTGGTCTGTGTGGACACACCTTGTCCTCTTCCAGATACCTCCCAATGGGCGAGATGGAGGAAGCTTGGCGCTCGCTTCTGATGCAATACTGTCAACTCTCTCAAAGCTTGTGACCCTGAGTGTTAATGTGTGCACACAGTAACATCCAACTTAGGTCTTTGGTAAGAAATAACTTTTAAAGCAAATTTGCATACTGACTAATGCTTTTTGGTTTTTTTTTTTTGCACTAGTGAGTGGCACGAAGGATCTTAATTTCCCCACCAGGGCTCGAACCCATATCCCCTGCAGTAGAGTGCGGAGTCTTAACCACAGGACCACCAGGGAACTCCCTGCTATTTTATGCTTTTAAAATCAGGCATACTGATCTCTCAGTGAAGAAAAAAATGAGTCACTTAGAATATCTTAGAATGATCCTCATTTTAAGTCAATAATACATTAGACATAAGGATCTAGTTATTTCTATTTTATTGAACACTTAAAGCGTGTAATTTTAGTGTTTTAATATATCTTTAGAAGCATTTTTTTTCTAATAAATGAAACATAGGTAGATATGTGGTGCAGTGATAATGAATCCGTCTGCCAATGCAGGAAACACAGGAGATGGGAGTTCGATCCCTGGGCTGGGAAGATGCCTTGGAGTAGGAAATGGCAACCCACTCCAGTATTCTTGCCTGGAAAGTTCCGTGGATAGAGGGGCCTGGAGGGCTAGAGTCCATGGGATCACAAAGAGTCAGACATGACTGAGCACCTGAGCAGAGCAGGTAGGTATTTGGCACCTAGAGCTCTAAGACTAAGAAATATCAATAACCTCAGATATGCAGATGACACCACCCTTATGGCAGAAAGTGAGGAGGAGCTAAAAAGCCTCTTGCTGAAAGTGAAAGAGGAGAGTGAAAAAGTTGGCTTAAAGCTCAACATTCAGAAAACGAAGATCATGGCATCTGGCCCCATCACTTCATGGGAAATAGATGGGGAAACAGTAGAAACAGTGTCAGACTTTGTTTTTTTGGGCTCCAAAATCACTGCAGATAGTGACTGCAGCCATGAAATTAAAAGGCGCTTACTCCTTGGAAGAAAAGTTATGACCAACCTAGATAGTATATTCAAAAGCAGAGACATTACTTTGCCGACTAAGGTCCGTCTAGTCAAGGCTATGGTTTTTCCTGTGGTCATGTATGGATGTGAGAGTTGGACTGTGAAGAAGGCTGAGCGCAGAAGAATTGATGCTTTTGAACTGTGGTGTTGGAGAAGACTCNAATCACTGCAGATGGTGACTGCAGCCATGAAATTAAAAGGCGCTTACTCCTTGGAAGAAAAGTTATGACCAACCTAGATAGTATATTCAAAAGCAGAGACATTACTTTGCCGACTAAGGTCCGTCTAGTCAAGGCTATGGTTTTTCCTGTGGTCATGTATGGATGTGAGAGTTGGACTGTGAAGAAGGCTGAGCGCCGAAGAATTGATGCTTTTGAACTGTGGTGTTGGAGAAGACTCTTGAGAGTCCCTTGGACTGCAAGGAGATCCAACCAGTCCATTCTGAAGGAGATCAACCCTGGGATTTCTTTGGAAGGAATGATGCTAAAACTGAAGCTCCAGTACTTTGGCCACCTTATGCGAAGAGGTGACTCATTGGAAAAGACCCTGATGCTGGGAGGGATTGGGGGCAGGAGGAGAAGGGGACGACTGAGGATGAGATGGCTGGATGGTATCACGGACTCGATGGACGTGAGTCTGAGTGAACTCCGGGAGTTGGTGATGGACAGGGAGGCCTGGCGTGCTGCGATTCATGGGGTCGCAAAGAGTTGGACACGACTGAGCGACTGAACTGAACTGAACTGATTAGGTAGATATAGTACCTTCTACCGAGAAGAGAAACACTAAAGGAGGAGCAAGTTTAGGACATCAATGAATCAGAAACTCTCTCCAGACACATTATATTGGAAGACTTTATTAAATATCGAAGTAGAGACACTAGGTAGAATGTTGGATTCTCTAAGCTGGGTTCCAGAAAGACGTTCAGAGCTAGAGGCATGGACTTGGTAGCCATTGATGTATAAGTGGTATGTGGTTCCTAGGTGAAGTTAGACCCTTTTTTCCAGGCTCATGACTGAATTCTAGGGGATTCTAAGTTTTAAAGTGTAAAAAGAGAAGCGAGGAAAGTAGCAGTCCCTGAGACAGAAGGGAAACCGGAAAAGTGCATGTCACCAGAGCCAAGGGAAGGTAGTGGTCTAAGGAAACAGGTAACCGCCCAGTGTGCTGAGAGATCAAGTACAAAGGTAGCAGAGGAATGGCCATGAGCTCTGGCTGCATGAGACCACTCTTGAGCAGTTCTAAGGAGTTGTCAGGATAGACTGGGTGAAGAGAGAATGGAAGGGAGAATCGGGAACAGTGACATGTTCCATGAGATTTGCCATTAACGAAAGCTGAGATATAGAGTAGAAATTAGGAGAGTAGAATCAGGAGAGGCTTTCATATATTTTAAGGCAGGAGATATCAGAGAACATGTATATGCTAACAGAAAATGAAGTGGTGAGGGAGAAATTGAAGACTCAAGAGAGGAGTGGTGAAAGACTTCCCTGGAGCACTAGTGGTTAAGAATTTGCCTTCCAATAATGCAGGGGACATGGGTTCTATGCCTGGCTGGGGAACTAAGATCCCACATGCCGTGGAGAAACTAAGTCTTCATGCCATAACCAGGGAGCCCATGTTCCCCAATTACTGAAGCTCAAGTGCTCTAGAGTCTGTCCTCTGCAACAAGAGAAGCCCCAGCGATAAGAAGCCTGCCCACTGCAACGATAAAGCCACACATCGCAATGAAGACCCCAACACAGCCAAAATAAGAAAAGCAAGGAAAAGGAGTGGTGATAAATGCAGAATGAAGTCCTTAGGAAGCATGAGAGTCTAAGGTCACAACATAAGAGGAGAGGTTAGCCCTAGGGAGGAGCAGGGGCCCAGCACCCTTGAATAAGGAGGGAAGACAGAGAGGATGGGCTCTGTGACAGTGAAGGGTGTGATGTTAGTAGCAGGAGGGCAAGGGAGAATCTGTCTGCTAAAATACCAAGTAAGGTCATCCAGGGGAAGAAATTAAAAAGGGAGAGTCTTTGAAGAAAGGAGAGGTAAAATTGTGATTTTGGAGAGTGGGAAGTAAAGGTGCTAAAGAAGTGTCGTGGAATTGCCAGACTGTTTCCAGTACTCACTTGGGTCATAATTGTAAAGCAATAACAATCCACACAGCTATTTATTTCTCTCTAGTAGTGTGTACTTGTTCAGAGTAAGAGGAGAGGTTAGCCCTAGGGAGGAGCAGGGGCCCAGCACCCTTGAATAAGGAGGGAAGACAGAGAGGATGGGCTCTGTGACAGTGAAGGGTGTGATGTTAGTAGCAGGAGGGCAAGGGAGAATCTGTCTGCTAAAATACCAAGTAAGGTCATCCAGGGGAAGAAATTAAAAAGGGAGAGTCTTTGAAGAAAGGAGAGGTAAAATTGTGATTTTGGAGAGTGGGAAGTAAAGGTGCTAAAGAAGTGTCGTGGAATTGCCAGACTGTTTCCAGTACTCACTTGGGTCATAATTGTAAAGCAATAACAATCCACACAGCTATTTATTTCTCTCTAGTAGTGTGTACTTGTTCAGAGGTAAGCATGACCCAGAGTTTAACGAGGTGGGGTTCTGCCAGGTAAATAAGGACAAGAAGTCCTCAGAGGCTTTGTGAGGGATTAATGCCATAGATGGAGGACAGAATCTAAGCCTGGTAAAGCCAAGCAACAGATAGTGAAGAAAAAGAAAAAGGTCAGGGGCTTGAAGAAGTCAGTGCAATTGTCTAGCTGGTGGAGCTGAAGCACGAGAGTGGAAAAGAAAGAACAGGGCCAGAATTGGGGAACTAGATCTCAGGACTGTGAAGAAGGTGCAGTTAAAGGCACTGTTGAGAGGCAAGGATATGGTCATGGGAGTAGGTGAACCCTCTGGTGCTGTCACTAAAGTCTGAGAGACCCACACTCTGCTTTCCTGACCTGACCTGTGTGTCTCCTGTCCTTATGGTTGACCAGAGAGAGGCTTTCCTAATAAGCATGGTTTAAAGGATGCTGTGGGAGCCTCAAAGCCCTACAGAGGCTTGTAACTGGTTTCTGACATTCTCCTATTAAAGCTTCCTTCACTTCTTTCCTTCTGCTTCCCATTAGTGCCACCACCTAACTTATTAATTCATTATCAATCATTTATACATAGGTGTGATTTAGTGACTCTCAGTCTTTCAAGTGAGAAGTGGTTGGCTGTATCAGCTTTTAATAGGCTACAGGGCATGGTTTTTAAGGAAGAACCTGAATTACGGAGGGGATCCCCCAAAGGGGGAAAGGGGTTAGGATATAAACACTTGTTGAGCACCTACTATGTGCCAGGCTCTGCTCCAAGGGTTTTGAATATGTGTTATCATTTGAGACACCGTTGTTTCCTCTTATTTATGCAACAGGACGGCTCAGAGAAAAACATCTGTCCTTTGCCTAAGCACCACAGCCAATGAGTGATGAAGCCAGGGTCTGAGGTCAGAGCTACAGAGCCTAGAAGGTGTTCAGATGGGAGGGAGAGACATTTAAAAGGAGAAATACAACCAGTCTGAGATACATCTTGGCAAACCTCACAATCCTAGTCTCCAGCTCCCTTCCTGAGGACCTCGAATCTGTGTATGGCTTTTTTTTTTTCCCCCCCACTGTCTTTATGAGGTTGTTCCTTGATGAGTTTTTTCCTCCCTTCCTTTTTTTTTTAAACGATAATTTAAATTTTTATTAGGTGCTCAGCCGCAGCATAAATACCCCTATTTGAATTGCTGACACACAAATCAATAGGAAAGCACTTTCCTGGACTGGAGCCTTGGCATGCCAACCTCCCAGCCCGTCCTCTTTCCAGATGAGGAGTTGAAGAAACAGAACAAGCCATTTTCTTAAACAAGCCACAGTTAAAGGAAACAGAATGAGCCATTCAAGGTTTCTGGTCTCAGGGCTTTTCTTTCATTCTCGATTCCTCATTTTCACTAAGCAGTCTCGCCTTTAACCTCTGTATTACCAATCAGAGCGGTGTCATTTTTACAGGAGGAAGTGAAGAAAGCAATGTGGTGGCTGAGAACCAGCTTCACATTTTTTTCAAATGAAAGCAAACCAGTGTCCCCCAGTATTCCATCAGAGAGGAAAGATCTGGAGTTTCTGCAGGTCCTACCCACCCACCTCTGAGACCCCACCATCACTCTCTGGCTTAGAGAACTTGCAGTAGGAGCTGATCCGGTTAATATAACGAAATGTCTCAATAGCAAATAAAATTCAGTTAGGCTGTGCTTTTAATGCCGGGATGAAAAAGGCAACAAGCTTGCATCCTGCTACATAGCTTAGGATTCCGCACCTAAAGAACCCAAGTTTAGTTGCTCAGTCATGTCCAACTCCTTGCAACCCCATGGACTGTAGTCTACCAGGCTCCTCTGTCCATGGGATTTTCCAGGCAAGAATACTGGAGTGGGTCACCATTTCCTCCTCCAGAGGATCTTCCCGACCCAGGGGTTGAACCCAGGTCTCCCACGTTGTAGACAGACGCTTTACTGTCTGAGCCACCAGGGAAGTCTGTGGTTGATAATTCTCCCCATGGGTACCCTAAAACGAAGGTCCAAATTCTAATCTTCTTCTTGTGTATTACCTCCCACCCTTCTTACCACTTCACCTCCATGACTCAGCAATCCTGTTTCAGCTATACCAGTTTCTCAGTTACCTTCTGACGTGCCCTTTCTTTCTGACTCTGAGTCTTTGTATATACCGTTTCCTCTCTGAGTAACGGAGTGACCTAGCAATGTGAGTCTCCTCGCCCCTCACCCCCCACCCCAAGCAGTTGGTTTCTAGACATTAACACTTCTTATGCTGCGGGGTAGTTACCACCTGTACGAATACATGCAGATGGTCAACAGGCACATGAAAAGATGCTCAGCATCACCAGTAACAAGGAAAATGCAAATCAAAACCACAAGGAGCTATCACCTCACATCTGTCTGAACGGCTATTATCAAAAAGTATGTGTGTGCTCAGTGGTGTTTGACTCTTTGGGACCCCATGAACCCCGCCAGGCTACTCTGTCCATGCAATTTTCCAGACAAGAATACTGGATTGGGTTGCTATTTCCTTTTCGAGGGAATCTTCTCCACCCAGAGATCAAACCCATGTGTCTTTCGTCTCCTGCATTGGTAGGCAGATTCTTTTACCACTGCACCACCTGAGAAGCCCCACTATCAAAAAGAGAAGACAACAAGTGCTGAAGGGTGGTGGAGAAAAGGGAACTCTTGTGGACTCTTGGTGGGAATGCAAAAACTGCTGCAGCCACTTGGTGGCTTGGTGGCTTCTCCTCTACCACACACAGATTGGGAGATCCTCAAAGCAGGGAGCCATGTCTCATTCAATCCCATATCCATTAACAGAATGTCTCGAAGTAGATCTTTAGCAACAATTTGTTGAAATAGAGGCTACTGGCTGAAGATTTATTCATTCATTCACCCAACCAGAAGTAACTAAATACAGTATGCCAGTTTAGAAATCCAACTGTGAATAAGATGAAGTTTTTACTCTCGAGGAGTTTATATTCTATGGGGAGAAGACAGACAGTAAGAGAGAAATCAAACATATATATATATATATATATATATATATATATATACATTGATGATAAAAAGAGATAAATAAAAATAAAGTGGGAGAGTGACAAGGAAAGCTATTTTATTTACTATTTAACCTCTCTACATTTCCCCTATACCCCTAGTCCCTGACAACTACTTTCTACTCTGTTTCTATGACCTCAGCTTGATATCATGCAATATTTATCTTTTTCTGTCTGGCTTACTTCACTTAGGATAATGCCCTCCATGTTCCATATTGTCACAAGTGACAGGATTTCCGTTTTTTATAGCTAATGATATTCCATTGTTTATACATGTATGCTACATCTTCTCTATCCTTTCATCCACTGATGGACAATTAGGTTGTTTTGATACCTTGGTTATTGTGAATAATGTTGCTATGAACATGAGAATGCAGATATCTCTTCAAGATGGTGATTTCATTTCCTTTGGATACATACCCAGAAATGAGATTGCTGGATCATACGTGAGAGTTGGACTGTGCAGAAAGCTGAGCACTGAAGAATTGATGCTTTTGAACTGTGGTGTTGGAGAAGACTCTTGAGAGTCCCTTGGACTGCAAGGAGATCCAACCAGTCCATCCTAAAGGAAATCAGAAGGACTAATGCTGAAGCTGAAGCTCCAACACTTTGGCCACCTGATGCAAAAAAACTGACTCATTGGAAAAGACCCAGATGCTGAGAAAGAGTGAAGGCAGGAGAAGAAAGGGATGACAGAGGATGAGATGGTTGGATGGCATCACTGACTTGATAGACATGAGATTGCTGGATCACATGGTAGTTCTAGTTTTAATTTTTTGAGGAACCATAGTGGCTGCACCAGTTTGCATTTCCCATCAACAGGGCACAGGGGTTCTCTCCTCCACACCCTCCCCAACACTTGTTATCTTTTTGATAACAGCCATTCTGGCAAGTGTGAGGTGATATCTCTCTGTGGTTCTGATTTGCATTTCCTGGTTATTGGTGATGCTGAATATCTTTTCATGCCCCTGTTGGACATTTGTATCTTCTTTGAAAAAATGTCTGTTCAGGTCCTTTGCTCATTATTAATTATTTAGGTTTTGGAACATTTGTTGTTATTGAGTTGTATGAACTCTTCATATATTTTGCATATTAACCTCTTATCATCTATGTGGTTTGCAAATACTTTCTCCCATTCCATAGGCTGCCTTTTCATTTCACTGATGGTCTCCTTTTCTGTGCAAAAGTTTTTCAGTTTGTTTCAGTCCCACTTGTTTATTTTCTCTTTTGTTGCCTTTACTTTTGGTGTCAAGGAGAGCTATTAAAGATAAGATAATAGGGTGGGCTTCTCTGTGGAGTTTACATTTAAGGCTCCTGGCCTGCTGGACACAGGCTCTATGTTCTTTAGCTACTTGTGGAATGAGGTGGGAGCTGTCCCTGTATAGTGGCTGTGATGAGTGGCTCAGGTTTCCAAGATGGCTGACTGGGGGAGACAGGAAAGCCAAGGCTATCTGGCCATAAGAAACTTGGCTGCTGCAGCATTCAGCACTGATCTACTGAGGGAGCTATTTTGAAAAATATGGTGGAAATGAAAGAGCTTGAGATCCTTATGCCAGAGGCCATAAAGGAAACCCTGGGCTCTACCCATCCCCCCACATACGCTGCAGCGGCCACAAGAGCTGATCCTGTCTTCTGGGCATCTGGGCAGAGGATCTTCTTAACCTTTGTGATTTCAACTATCAGCCCAATCCCAGCACAACAATAAGGGCTGTAAAATGGGTAAGCCCAAAGCTGCAAGATCTTGATCTCAGTATTGTGACTTATTACCTATGCTATCTTGGACAAGCCACAGAAACTCTATGGTAATTCCCTCATCTATAGAATGGGAGCAATTAATGTGTCGTTTTGCCCACCTTCACACATAGTTTTTTAGATCAAACGTGATATATGTAATAGCACTGTGAACATTATGCAGAACAACAAAAATGCAAGAAATTATTATTGCCAACAATCAGGGAATCAACATTCATTGACTATTAAGTGCTAGAGGCCCCATAGATACTACCTTACTCAATTTTCACAAAATGTTAAAAGCTACCATCTTCCTCATCTTAGAGTCAAGGAAACAGAGGTTCAGGAAGGTTAAGTGAGCTTGCCAAGAGTGTAGAGCTGGGCAGAACCAGGATCAAAGCTCAAGTCCACTGTCTTCAGAACTGATACGATTTCTCCCTGACTCTGTGCCCTCCTGCCTGTGGGTGGTTGGCTCAAGCTTGGGATGGATTCTCAGCCCTGAATAACCTCGTTCAGAGCTGGGTTTGCATTTCCCCTGAGTTGCGCCTCTCAGCCGCAGTGCAAAACTAAACACACCTCTAACCAAGCCTGCACTGGGGTGCCCAGGTCTCCTGGTGCCCAGCCCCTCTACCCTGGGATAAACCTGTCTCTTGGCTTGGTGGGCCACTGTGTCAGGAACATCGAGCGTCAGTTCTAAGGCACTGCACAGCCCCCCTGCTCCTTTGGCTGATATTCTGCCATAACTATCTCCATCTCTGACCTCACGGCAGGGTAGGCTTAAGTTACACGGAACTTCCCTTTGGCCCCAGCCAACACTACTGTGTCCCCTGAAATCTTCTGGTGGTCCTGGCTGCCCTGGTGTTCACTTTATGTCCTCATGGCTGAACAGGAGCCCTGCGTAGGAGCAAATTGAGCTTTACGGCTTTTTCCTACCATACTCCTCCCAGCTGGACCGAGCATTTGAGAATCCACCACAGGAATTTTATTTTGCATGGTGGCAGATTCGAGTTAAAAGAAGTGGCCCACAAGTGAATGGGTAGTTTTAACTGTGGCCCAGATAATCCACAAAGTAGATAAACCACAAAGTGAATGAGGCTTTTGTGGGCACATGAGAATTGACACCACCTTGTGAGAATGGATGAAGGAAAATCCATTTAAGAAAACTCACTTGCATGGAGCTGGATTCTTTTCTCATCCTGAAAGAGTTAGAGGTGGCTTTGTTGAAAACACAGAAGGACTCCCCAAAGGAGTGGTAGTGTAAGAAGTGACAGCACTAAGCCCCCGAGAGAAATGGTGACTGACCTGATCTTATTCTTAGACTCATCTTTCTGATTCAAACCAGCCTTGTGAGAGCTATTGATTCTCCAGTCTTTGCATCTCTCTCTAGCCACCAGGAACTTGGGTAGTTTCTGAGCGATGCTCAGGACAACACGGTAATTTAGTACACAGAGTTCCTGGGTATGAATCTTGGCTCTGCCATTTATTATGTGCCTTCTGGCACTTTAAACGATCTCTTTGTGCCTTCGTTTTTTCATCTGTAAAATGGGGACAATAATGGTACCTCCCTCAAAAGGTGGTTGTATAGATTAGTAAGTTTCTGTGTGTGGAGTACTTAGATCATTGCCTGGCAATCATGTTTATAAAGTAGGTGTTAGTGATTATCATGCTATGAAAAAATAGACATGGAACTATTTTTAAATCTATCTGGTGACTTAGGAAACTCAGGCTGTTAGAGCCTAACACGCTGGTAGCCAATCTCCAGTGACCACTCCCCATGGTTGCTACCTGGCAGGCTTGGTCAGGCCAGTGGCTGAGCTTAACTCCATGGAAGAGACCCAAAGCTTCAAAAATGAAAGAGCTGTTTACTCTTTCTAGCAGGCTTTTGCCTTTGGCAAATAGTCCCCTTAGCAACATTTGACCTTAAGAACTTAGCAGGAAAAGAGCAAAACATTTCAAGGAATAGGAGCTGGGTCTCTTCCCAGGTTTCATGTCACAGCAAGGCAAGGGGATGTCAGGTGGGACCCCTTGGCCACTCTGTCAAATGTAGCTGCCTAAAGCCCCCAGGAACCTTCCTGGGAAGCATGGAAGCTGTAGAAGGAAGTGTGTGTGTGCAGAGAGAGAGAAAACTCTGAACTGGTCCCTGTCTCCTCCACTCCAACCACAGTGAAGAGGTACTGGTGGAACAGAGAGAGCTGGGAGGCGACCCCTGTGGAGTTGGAGGGAAGACACTGCCAGGGAACCCCTCTGGCCCTCTCAGGTGGTGTCATTCCTTTTTCCTCCTAGGTCTCCAAGGATGGCTGCCTGAGCTTTTCACTCTCACTAAATTAAGCTGATAAAATACAAATGAAAAAGGCACGGGGGAGGGGAAGAGGATAAGGCACACTCTTCCTTTGCATTTTAATATGAGCCTCAGACCATTTTCAATAAGAGATTGACAGAATGTGGTCAGCTCCCCACCCCCACTCATTACATATCAAGATCCAGATCAATAGCACCCTTTCCTCTCCTCTGGAGTATTCCACCTATCCCCTCCGTGGATGGAGGATGGGTGGAGGAGAATGCCATACCCTTGACATGGTTGGCTGACCTCTTGAATGTCGGGTCTGGAGGGCATCCCTTCCAGACATGCTCCCCTGGCACCTGTGCTCCAAGTGGGCAGCACTGAGCCCCTGATCTTTCCAGGGAGCCAGGTGTGGGGATACAGCGGGACGCACCACCAGGCCAGTCCCAGGGGGATAACGACCATCTTGATTGGATAGCCTGCCTTCCCTTGAGTAGCTGTCCCAGGTGCTGCCCAGAGGCTCTTGTAGGACTAAGGAGCGCTGGTAGCAAGGTGAAAAGAAGGCAGGGTTCAAGTCCACTGCCTATCCCCTGAATAGACTTGCTCCAGCAGCCAGTCTCAGGCCACAGGGGGCACCCCCAGCCCACGGGGGAAATATATGGCAAAGTATCCATGTGACCTCGAACTTCCACCCTCAAAATGCCCTCCTTCCACCTTAGACACTGCCATCTAGAGAGAACTCCACTAACCGAAGACTCTGTGAGTGCTACAGGCCATTCGGAGCCTTCATTCCGAAAATGATATGTCATCGAACCCACAACAGCAATTTCCAGAGGTAGAAGCTATTTATTAATGCTTCATTTCATAGGTGAGGTGACTGAGGCTCAGAAAAGTCAAGCAATTTCCCCAAGGCCACACAGCCAGTAACTGGCAGAGCCACAATTCAAACCCTTGCTGGGCAGGGTTTCACCAGAGCATTTCTGCAGGCCCAGCAGGGGCCAGAAGGGAGACCAGGCAGGCATGGGGGCTGGTCAGCACTGGCTTTGCAGTCTCATTGCTGGATCCCATCTGGAGCCAGGAGGCGCAGAAACCTGGCAGCTTCCGAGGCAGATGAAAAGCCAACCTTCCTCAAATTGTTTTATTTAAAGCCAGACTCCTGACTGTTTGAAGCCGCTTGATTTTGGCAGTCCTTGTTCCTTTTCCTTTTAAACAGCCCTCGGAGATGAGGGGAACGCATCGCTGCCGGCGCCTCACTTGCAGATGCTCAGAAGACCTTCGGCCTCCCCCACCCCTACCGGCTGCTCCCCGCTGCAGCTGAGCGGTGAGTGTGAGTGCGTGTGAGCACGTGGCGCGTGCACGCGACTGGGTTGGAGAGAGGCGGGGAGCCCGGAACCCATTAGCACCCCAAGTATAGATACAGATGAAGTCTGCTTTTATACAGAATCTCACCAGCGTTAAACTTCATTTATATCTCTATAAATGCATACGGCTTTGAACACGAGACTTTACGGCTGGGTTTATAAGTTTCATCTCCCTGCAGGCACAGCCTGGGTCACCGGGAGGAGATGCCCCCTGTCCCGACTGCATGGCCTCTGCTCTTTGCAACCTAACCTTGTACGGGGCTCTCATCTGGTCCTCGGGGTCTTGTCCTTTCTGCTGCCTGGCCTCCCTGGGTCCTGCCCTCTCCCTGTCTGCACTGCACCCTCTCACCTCTGGCTCACAGCTGGCTGGACTGTGGGGAGGGGTGGGGAGGACCCCAGGGCTGTCAGCTGACTACCGCTCCACAACTGTCCCTGGGCGGGAGCCCCACTGCTGACCTTGGTATTAACAAGTTCACCGGAGACGGCAGGACAGGCTGGCAAAACCTGGTTTATGAACGTATCTGCTTTACAGAATCCATTTAGACAAACAGAACATCCACCCAGATGCCGGTGTGCAGTGGCTACAGGGTTTACAATACTTCAGGAGGCAGGCAGCTGCTTCTCCCCTGATGCGCTTATGGAGATAAATTCAAGGTAATCTATATAAACCCAAGCCTTTGAAATTGCACACCGTCAAAAAATTCCCACAATTACTCTAGCCCAGCCAGGAGGTGGCTGTTATGTTCTTCTTATGGAAAACATAATTATAAAGGAAGGGAAAATGTTTCATAAATAAAACTCAGAGTGGCAGAAGAACCTGGAGGGAGGGGAAGCCCAGAGAAAAGAACCCCAAAGGTTCACTGTATCCAGCTGAGTGTGGAGAGGGGCTACAAAACCCAGCATCCCCTTTAAGGTTCAGATTAATTTCAGTCCAGGGCAATTTCCAGGTAATTAATTGGCAAGAGGCATCTTTCAGATATTTTTAAATATCAGCCTTCCAGGCTCTTGGTCTAAAGGAGAAGAAAAAATAGCCGACACATGCTCCTAAAATCAAGGTGATGTAAAACAAGGGCCTGCCCAGCCCATTAGCCCTTGAGGAGAATATAAAATCCAGGTCAGCCCAGATAATTGTTAGCTTGTTAAAATGCCAAGTCCCCTAGTCTGTCCCCAGTCCCCAGGCCACAGGAAATAGCTAGTGGCACATTGGTTCATGCTTCAGGCCAGACGCTGTCCTAGGCACTGTGTACTTGTGTCCCCATTTGATTCTCATAAAAACCCTTTAAAGACGTGATGATCTTTATAGGGTTTGGGGGAGCAGTGAAGAAGCCCTGATGAGGAACCTCAGATTCAGACAGGTAAGCCATGGCCCCAGGGCACAAGGTCAGGATGTGGTAGAGTGGGAATCTGAAGCCAAGCTTCCTGTAATTAAGCCCCAGTCCTTGCTTCTTGCTGCACATGGCCCCAGGATGGGAAAGGAAAATGCAGAGAGGAGTGAAAGAGCTTGGGCTCTGTTTCAGACAGATAGAGATCAAAAATAGCCCTGCCACCTACGAGCTGTGCTGCCCTGGGCAAGTTATTTAGCCTCTCTCAATTCAGGAGCTTTGGTTCTGGCCTCTGTGGTCTTCATAAGAAAAAGTGACTATTTCAGTTCAAGTTGCACCGTGACCAGAGTTTTCCCTTTTTGTTGGACTGTAGAAGGTTTTCCTTGCAAAACCTTGCTTCTGGGTTGTCATAAGGATTAAACACCTAGCTCAGCACCTTCTACCTAGCTACTTCCAGTAAGTGAAAGCTCCTTCTGTTATAGTGAAAATCAAGTGCGATACTCTGTTGCCCAGCCTGGTATCGTGCCTGATGCATCGAGAACATAGCATAAATAATATCCATCATCATCGTCATCCTTATAACAAGGGAAACAAGTTAGGAACTCCTGTACTTAAGTCGAGAAGAATGTTAATCACTCAGTCGTGTCTGACTCTTTGCAACCCCATGGACTATATCTTGCCAGGCTCCTCTGTCTATGGGATTCTTCAGATAGAATACTGGAGTGGGTTGCCATTCCCTTCTCCAGGGGATCATCCCTAGCCAGGGATGGAACCTGGGTCTTCTGCGTTACAGGCAGATTCTTTACCATCTGAGCCTCCAAGGAAGCCCAGGTTGAGCAGAACCAACAGCAAAATGAGAATGTTTTTCTTAGGCCCTCCTGTGGGCCAGGCCCTGCGCTGGACTCTCTCAGCCTTCATAGGATTGGTTATCTAGGCAGAGAGGCACCTAGATTTTCACATATAAGATTAATAATAATGCAAGATATAAAATTCCTCTAAAGATACATAAAAGGAATCACAGTAGAACCATCATTAATCACCAAATGGGTGATACAAGCAAGAAAAGAAGGCAGTTAAGGCACAGGCTTCAAACCTGGGTTTGAATTTCCGTTGTATCACTGAAGTGAAGTCGCTCAGTCATGTCTGACTCTTTGTGACCCCATGGACTGCAGCTTACTATGCTCCTCCGCCCATGGGATTCTCCAGGCAAGAGTACTGGAGTAGGTTGCCATTTCCTTCTCCAGAGGATCTTCCTGACCCAGGGATTGAACCCAGGTCTCCCGCACTGTAGGCAGATGCTTTACTGTCTGAGGCACCAGGGAAGTCCCTGTTCTATCACTACTTAGCTGTAAAAAGTTGAACAAATCGCATAAGTCATAATGTGTCTGTTTTCTCACCTGTAAAATGGGCATAATAATATATGTCATGAGTTTTAGCCCCTAAATGACATGAATCATTTATTAACAGTGGCAACAGCAAAGGTTTATTAAGGGCATTCTATGTGCCATGCACTTGGCTAAAGCCCATAGCAAGCGCTCAGTCAACGTAAGCTGGTATTATCACTAGACAATAGAAAGATCCAAGCTACCAGGGCCCAGGCATGTGAATTTCTTGGGAGGACTCAGATTAAAGACTAAACTCCAGCCCACAGATATTGCTAAGCTGTTGTCAGACATTAGTCGTCATGAATTGATACTGTCCTGGGATCAATGTTCCAGGCTTTTTCCTCTTTTCTCCATACCATGTAGTATGATGAGAACTCATCCAGATTAAATAAATTCCTCCTGGGTCCTGGTAATAACTTTTTATTGAATTGTCTACAGCCAGAGAATAAGATGTTTTTATAGCAGCCAAGTGGAGGTGAGCTTGGCAATGCCTGCTCTAAGGACAGTGGTCCCAGGGTTGTAAAACTGTAATGAGTCTGTTGGCTTATTTGCCCCAGGCTCCAGGACTCCATCTCTCATTTTGTAATCTCACCTTAAAATGCATAAGCCAGGAGGGACCCAGAGATGTGCCCACCAAGGGTAAGGGCTGACCTCTCTGTCTCCTGGTAACTCTCTGAGCTAAGCAGGAATAGAAGAGTTTAAGATACCAGTTTACTGGAACTGTGTCTATTGTACACTTACCAATGAGGGTCAGACTACAGGAAGCAGACCTAGCTCATTGGGTTGGTGGGGAATGCATCACCCCCACTTATTCTCTTTGATTTGCCTCCAGGAAGCAACCTGCCTGGTTTTCATAGGGAAAGGGAAGAATTTCAACCCAGCTGAGACCTATGACCAGAGAGTCTCCCTTCTCCATTTGGTTGGAAGTAGAGGGAACTTGCCAAAATTAAAGAAGTAGAGACAAAGCAACCCAAGCATGTCCATCAGCAGATGAATAAACAAAATGTGAGCCATACATACAAAGGAATATTACTCAACCTTGAAAGGGAATGAAATCCTGACACATGGTACAATGTGGAAGAACCTTAAAGACATGATGCTGAATGAAGTAAACCAGACACCAAAGGACAAATGTGGTATGATTTCACATACAGGAGGGGCCAAGAGTATTCAAGGTCACGGAGATGGAAAATAAAATGGTGGTTGCCAGGGGCTGGGCTGGTGAGGGAATGGAGAGTCGTTGTTTTAAACTACGGAGACTCAGTTTGGGAAAATGGAAACATTCTGAACATGGATGGTGGTGATGGTTCCATTGACCATGTGAATGTACTTAATGTCACTGAACTATACACTTGAAAATGGTTAAAGTGTACGTTTTATGTTATGTATGCTTTATCACAAGAAAACAAAAGAGTAAAAAGAAAGAGGCAAAACTGCTCAAATGCCCTTTGCCAACTGACCTATTGGTTACTTGCTATGTTCAAAAATGTGTCAATACAGTCCTAGTCCAAAGTCATGTTCCTAGGTAAAGATCTGGTGATTCTTATACACAGTTGGAAACAGCACTTAAACACCTGAATTCCAATTTTCTGCTCTCAGTGGCCCTGCTATTAAGAAGTTGAGACTCCAGTTAGGTGCAGAATCTCAGCTGATCTTTATTAATATTGCTATAATTGAGATGAAGCAAAGGTGTGTCTCTGCACTTTTCCCATCATTTACTGGGATTGGCGTTGTGGAGATCATTCAAATTTTTTGTTTCCACACAAACCTAGACCTTGGGGAATCCTCATCGTCACTGTCTTCTAACTTGTCATGTTGCAAGGGCTTAGCAATCTATGTTCCGTTCCATGAGATCTCAGCTGGGGGTGCTGACTGAGGAAGAAGCCTTCTCAAAATTGAGCTGACTGGTGCCTTCTCTGAGATAGGCCCACCCAGAACAGGGCAGAGCCTGGGAAGAAGGTGCTTAGTGAAGTCTCTGAGTGGAGGAAGGCAAAGGACATGTTTACCCACCAAGGTGTAAACAGCTCTGTGTCTCACTTGGCCCCGGTTTGAGGTCTACTAAAGATGTATCCACGTATTCTATTTGGGCTTGATTGTTGCCTGCTACACACACCACTTGATTTTCCAACACCACGACTATAAATCTGGACAAGGAGGAAATTCCTCCCCCACCTTTGTGTTACCCACCCAGTGACAGTAGCATCAAACCTCCAAAATGTTCTCTGAGAAGTCTAATGTCTATATGAAACACTAAGCAATACATTTCCTCTGCAAAATGTAGCAATCAAAGCTTTGGTGATAAATGTCCGGAAGTGAAGAAAGTGATGGGGTTGAAGGAGGGAAATATTGATTGGAAAGAAGAACAAGGGAAATTTTGTGTATCTTGTTTGGGGAGTGGTTAAACGGGTGTACACAGTTGTCAACAAGACTCACTGATTAGACCAGGATAGTTTTATTATATGTGAATTATTCCTAAAAAAAAATATTTTTTAAGTAATAGTGGAGGTCTCTGGGTAAAAAAGGGTAACTCATGGCTATGGAGAATAGGACAGGATAGCAACATTTTCCTTCTCTCCACCTTTTCCTATATCTTTTATCCCCCCATATCTCAGAGACAGCCCAGCTGAGTCTCTACTGCTCAGTGAATGAGGCCTGGGTATGAAAATAGGCTGACTTTCTGAAATGCTGGCCTGATGTGAGAGCTAGAGCTGCTGTGGGAGTGGAGGTCTTATTGAGGGGTGGATTTGTGTCCAGTTCCCTACTCCTTTCCACGGGTTTCTGTAGGTGCTCAGAGCCCAGGCTTCTCCTGCTTCTTAGGCATCCTCCCACATTTTGAGCCACAAAAGACTCAGTGGAGGTGCTCCCAGAGGAGGCCCATAGGAGAGAAAAGTCATCAGACACTTTGGTGGTCTCATTACCATGACACTCATGGTAATCTTGGAAGGGTGCCTTCAACTGGGATTTCTGGGGCAAGGTGAGCATGGCAATTGGGTGCAGGACATCATTTCAGCCTTGAGTCCACCAGTCTGGGGTTCCCTCTTCACAGTAAGTCCAGAGAACTCCTCACCTTTCTGGCTATGGATCATGACCATCTTTTTGGCTAAGAACTAAAGACCAGCAACACCTTGAGACTCCTAGTCGATTCTCATTCTTTACCAGGGAGGAGCCATCACGCCACACTGAATTCACTAAGAGGCTCTGGTTGAAAAATATGTCCACTGGGAAGCAATTCATCCCTGCTCTCTCCCACACATGAGCATTTCTGCATTTCACAGGAGATGAGCTATTAGGAGACCCAAAGTTCTCTTTCTGCTTTTGCTACCCTCTGGCTTAGCACTTTAAACTCCTATGTCTCCTCATTTATTAAATGGGTCCAGTAATGGCACCAAGTACTTCTTTCAGAGAGAATTTGAGTCATTAATAAAATAATGACCACTAAGTACAGTGATTTCAGTAATAAATGATGGCTTTGGATAGGGTCCACTGCAAGGGCATGGATTTTTTTAAACCTTCAGGGACTTGTCATGCAGAAATCCATCTACTCTCTTGTTCAAGCTGGGAGAGTTTGAGAATGGAGGGAGTTGGGAGAGTTGAAATATGAATGAGTCAGTGTTGGTTCCTAATACTCTGCTTTGTCTATTTCAATCTTTTTTCCCTATCCTTACAAGCTCTGACTACTCTTTCCTCATTGCATTCTACTTCCAGACATTCTAAGGAGATGCTGAGGTTTCTGGATCTAATGATAAGAATAGTTAAAAAAAAATAATGATACCATTTCACTCAGGGCTATGTCTTTCACCAGGAGCCTCTCAAAGCAGAGGCAGAGAGAATTTTGTTCAGCTTGGAGGAGGAACCCAGCATACTGAATTAAAAGCAAAACAGAGAGTCATCACCTTAGAGTTTATCGGCAACTGGAAGGAGTGAAACCTCTCGCAACCTCTGACTCTCTTCTGCTTCAGCATGCTTGAAGAAAATGACCAGAACTTTATACAGATAGGGGTTAATTCAAGGCAAGGTTTGGTCTTATAAGAAACCACATATGTTTTAAAATACCCCCTCGAGCTGCTCTCCATGGAGATTCAGATGATCGAAAGAAGTCCCTGATGCCACTTGTTGAATGGCCCCACCCAAGCAGATGTGGGCAAGACTGAAGGACAGGGACCAGCAGATAGGGTCTCCAAGGCAAAGCCAAGGCAGCTTCAGGGAATTAATTGAACATATTTCAGAGGGGCAAAAAGCAGAGGAGGCAGAGCTGTACCTTGCAAAAAAAAAAAAAAAAGTCATAGCAACGAAGTCTAAAGTAATGATGATTCCATTTGTGGAATGTTTCAGTGCTGGGGGACATACATTACTTCAAGCCTTCCTGAGTTAGGACCTGCAGCAGATTCGCTTCTGCTTCCCTAGACATATGGAGACAAACCTATCTCCTGGGCTGCTCTCAATGACAGAAAGCAAAGCAGAACAGACTTTGTCCTCTTTCCAACCATACATAGTCAAGTATGACAGAAAAGTGGAGGGCAGGTCCTGCCTCCTTGCAAATATAGTTTGATCTGCATGGGCCAACCTCTGCAGAGCTCCAGCTACTGACACTTCCTTATCACCATGAAGGCAGGGGGGACCCTGGCCTCCAAACCACCAGCCCGATGCCCACCTGTTGCCCCTGCCCACTTGCCATGGATTCACACCAGGAGAGAAAGTAATAAAAGGTCAGATTGGGCTCTCTTCACAGCAAGAACCCAGAGATTCCTGGGGAAGTTGACATTTTAAAAACCACATCCTCCAACCTCTCTCAGAGAAGCATAACTTTTAACTCTAGCTCCACTCTCAACCCCCTCCCAGCTTCCTTTGTAGCACTTTCCCTCCATGGATGGCTTGTCAGGAAAGAGTTAAAGAAGGTGCACAACTAATTCCCCAAACCCTCCCTCTTATCTACATAAAAGAAAAAAGAAAAACCGGCCCTACCCGGAGACAGACACGAAGGAACCCGCTGGCAATTTAGCTCAGACCTCACCTGTCTTATGCAACAGCACGCAGGCACACACACACACACACACACACACCCTCATAAGACCAGAGTCCACATCCCCCTTTAATTTGGTAGACATAGTTTTGCACCTTTTTTCCCCCTACCCAAAACCCGGCTTGACTGGCAGCAGGGAGATACATGTAACCTTACTGCCTAACGCCTTGTAGGAACACAGGGAGACACACAGGAACCAAAAATGCATCTCATAGCTCTCCGTGGTGCTGAAATCACTCCGGCGAGGAAATCGAAAGGAGCGAGCGCGCTGGACTTACCCGGGCTGGGGGTGGGCAGCAGGGGAGCTAGAGGAGCTTCCTACGAAGAGAATTCTTGAATGTGCGGGCTGGAGCCAGTTGCTGCGCTCACCTAGAGAGCCCACCTCTCTCTTCTCTTCCCTTCCTCCTTTCCCGGGAGGACCAGAGGAGGCTCCGCGAAGAAATGAAACCCAAGCTGGCAGGGCTAGAGTGGAAGGAGAAAGAGGAGGCAACCAACATAAGCTGGAAAAGTCAGGTGGCTTTACTCCACTAGTGGTAATTCCTCGGGTCAGGGAGGACCCCTCTTCTCTCACTGCGTGTCTGAGCCCTTCTCCGTCTCTGTGTGCTGAGCCAACAGCCTGAGTACAGTCGGTTCCTGCCTCTGACGTGAAAGAGACGAGGAAGCCTGGGACTGCTTTGCTGTCTCTCTCTCTCTCTCTCTCTCTCTCTCTCTCTCACGCGCTCTCTCTTTTCCCCTCTTGCTGAAATTTCAGCAGCATGATATATTTTTTTAAGCCTCTGTTTTTTCCATCCCCCTCCAAGCAGCCCCCTAGTGGACAGAAAAGGAAATCATCCTGAGTCCTCTTTCAGACACAGGAACACTTGCCCTACCCACACAAACTCGTAGGTGATGCTTCCATACAGACAAGGTCCTGTAGAGCCAGGGCCTGCCCTCTGGTCAAGCCGGATAGGAAGGGAAGGGGAGGTGGAGGGAGACAGAGAGGACAGCAGCTTTTGCAGATCCTCTACGCATGTTATTGTTCAGTCAGTCACTGACTTTGCGACCCTGTGGACTGCAGCATATCCCTGAGTTTGCGCAAACTCACGTCCATTGAGTCAGTGATGCCATCCAACCATCTCATTCTTTGTCGTCCCCTTCTCCTGCCTTCAATCTTTCCCTGCATCAGGGTCTTATCCAACGAGTCAGCTCTTCACATCAGGTGGCCAAAGTATTGCAGCTTCAGCATCAGTCCTTCCAGCTAACTATGGGATTCTAGTGAATCCCATGGTTGCAGAAACTTAAAAAGTGAAATGAGTTGGGGGGAGGTGGCTGGGGAATGATGTTCTGGAAGAAAATCAGTTGTGAGATTCCCAAGTAGTTTAAGGTCCTGACTCAGCAGAAAGACACTCTCCAAAGAGTGAGGGTCTGCAGCCAATTGAGCTATGTCTGTACCCAGGCCTACCCAAGAATGGAGTGTCTAAGAGTCAGGGGACACAGGAAGCCAAAAAGAAAGTATCTAGCCAGCACCTCATTTAATGCCCTAATATGACTTTTTTGAAAGCAGGTAAGGAAAATATCTGAAAAGGCATGGTCTGCGATCAACTCAGAGATGGAGAGAGAATTGACCTTGTTGAGCATCCATGGGATCCACTGCACAGAAAAGTCATCAAGGGGGTCACTGCCCCCAGGCTCCCAGGGATATCTTATACTCCTTTTAAAATGTGCAGTCTCACTGCCTTCTGGAAAGAGCCTTAGAACTTACATCGAGAAAGTTGAGTCCTAGGTTCATGCTGCCACTCACTTACTGGACATCTTGCTTCTTTGTGGCTCAATTTCAGTGTTTGTAAAATGTGGATGATGCCGCCCCCTCCCTACTGAATGGGAATGCTGAGGACCTAGAATGATACAGAGACACGGAACTGCGGTGTTGGCAGGGAATTTAAAAGTATCATATCCAAACACTTCCTTATGTTCGATTCTCCCCTAGCGAATAATAATAGCTAGCACTTACGGATTATTTGGCAGGTATTAGCACCGTTATAGGGCTTCCCTGGTGGTTCAGTTGGTAAAGAATCTTCCTGCCAGGCAGGAGGAAAACTGAAAGTGAACGTGAAGTTGCTCAGTCGTGTCCGACTCTTTGCGACCCCATGGACTGTAGGCTACAACACTCCTCTGTCCATGGGATTTTCCAGGCAAGAGTACTGGAGTGGGTTGCCATTTCCTTCTCCAGAGGATCTTCCCAACCCAGGGATTGAACCTGGGTATCCTGAATTGTAGGCAGATGCTTTACCATCTGAGCCACCAAGGCAGGAGACCGGGGTTCAGTCTCTGGGTCAGGAAGATCTCCTAAAGAAGAAAGTGGCAACCCACTCCAGTATTCTTGCCTGGAGAATTCCATGAACAGAGGAGCCTGGTGGGCTACTGTTCATGAGATCACAAAGAGTCGGAAACAACTGGGCAACTAACAATTAACTTAACAAGGCACTGTTATAAGCTCTTATAGTATTAGCTCATTCAATGCCTGCAATAACCATATCAGGCAGATACTACTATTGCTGTCTCACAGACCAGGAAACTGGGGTGCAAAAGGATGAAATGACTTCTCCAAGATCACATAGCTAGTGAATAGTAGGAGTGATTTTGGAATGAAAGCCATCTGACTCCAGAGCTTGTGTTATTTACCAATATATTTACAATATATATACACTTCAGAAGCAACAGCATCTATAATAAACAGAAGGTAGCACCATAGCTATCATTATTGTTGTTTATGATGAAGTGTTTAGATTGTTATAATAATTTTATATGTGGCTCGAGTTTCTCAAATTATTTACAACTATGGATGCCAAACTGGAAATTGCTATTACTGATGAGAATCCTCTAAGAAAACTAATTCTCTTGGTGATTTGAATAGTTTCACATATACAAAACTGACTGTAAATCTCAAAATTGGAAACTGGCTTAAACATCAGTTTAGAGGACACTTTATTCTATTTCTGTATGCAAAGCAGACCGTTGCCTAGTGCCTAAATCAGGGCTAAGAGGCAGCCAGAAATCTGATGACCTGAACTGTCGTAATGCACTCAGCTAATAAAAACTCAGGAGCTGTTGACATTTTCTTCAGAATTTCAGGATTACAAATTTCTTTTTTTTCTGACTTTGGATCAAAAGTGAATGGAGCAGGACCAAGAAGGGATGTGAAGGTTAACAAAGAATGGTCCCTGTCCTTGTGGAGTTTCTTGTTCCTCAAAGGGAGGGGGAGTAGGAAAGACCATCCAGTTCCAGGTTCGGGGAGGGGGGAGTAAGTGCTGAGACCTGGATAGATGCAGTGTAATAAATAAGCACATTAGAAAAGACAATCACTTGATCTTTGAGAACTGGGGTACTTCTTGAGGAGTGTGGCATCTAAGCTGAGGCTTGAAGAATGAGCAGTTATCTCAGCAAAGAGGAGGGAGGGGAAATTAAGCAGAAGGCACAGCATGTGCAAGCTGGGAGGTGAGAGCACCATGTGAAACTTTCAGGGTAGCGTTACCCTTCTATTTATAAATGGGGAAATCTGCACCTAAGGACACATATCTAGCAGGTGTAAAACCCAGATTAAACGTGCATCTGTTTGACTCTAACGTCATTCTCTTTGTGAAGCTCCACGTTGTCTTCTATCAATCCTGGGAAGTGCACACACAGTTTCACTAAGATGCTTATAGTGACTGAGTGCTGTGGTGGCATCTATAAGGAAGCTGAAAGTGTGATCCATTACTATTCAATGAGAAGGCCACAAGAAGGCACTAGTCAGTACTGAAAAAAGAGGAAACTCAGAATGACAGAACTGTTTCTGGTGGCTTTAAGATTACTAAATGTATAGAGAAGTAGGAATATTTCATAGACACAGAGACATTAGAAACTTGTATTTGAAAGGGAGGAGAAAAGCAGGAACGCAGGCAGCAGCAGACGAGATGGTTAGAGAGCAACACCAGCTCAGTGGCATGAATTTGAGCAAATTCTAGGCAGTAATGGAGGACAGGGAAACCTGGCATGCTACAGGCCATGGAGTCACAAAGAGTCAGACATGACTAAGTGACAGAACAATAACAACGAGGAATACAGAAAGGACTAAAAGAGAGGTTTAGATTAAGTACTATGGGAGCCCAGAGAAGGGAGAAGTCCTTCTTCTTGGCAGGGATTAGCAGAGACTTCACATGGAAAGCGGATTTTCATCAGGACCTTAAAGATTGGGGGTTCTGGAAACAGAGGCTGGCCAGACCATGCGGTGCTCTATGGCACTCGGGCATTTCATACATAGAAAACAGAAGAGATGTTTGCAGAATAGGAGGGCACAGGGAGAAGAGAATAGGAGATCCCTGTAGGTAGAAGAACGTCAAACTCTGGGAAATGGACAGGTTTGTGAGGGGTGGAGGGGAAGTGAGGTTGACAGATACATTTGGCTCTGGACATGTCAAGCTTAGAGACGACGTTAGTATATATCATCATGGATATGTTAAGGCAGTGGTTGGAGCATGTCTCTGGAATTCAGATTCGAGATCTTGGGTGGTAATGTCGATCTGGAGCTATTTGCATGAACGTGACAGCTGCTGAACTGAGACCATCAGCAGGAGATGGAGGACAGATTCCCAGCTCTATTTCTTTGTCTCTGGAGCAAGTTTTGGAGTCTTAGTGCTTGTGGCTAAACTGCTTGGTATCCAGTAGATACACAAAACACTTAACTCATAGCAACTCAAGTCAGGTGTTAGTTGAAGATGATAAGGGGACTGAGATCAGTTGTTGGTTCCTTAGCTTCTGATCCTCTTTTAGAGACAAAGCCACTCCATCACAGTCTCCTCCTCCGGAAGTTGGTAACCACTGGCCCCTGGGGTCTATTTTCTACCCAGAACTCCAGCTTACAAGTCCTTCATTATTGGTGGTAGCTCTTCATCCATCACTGAGTTCTGCTTCCCTGCTTGTGGAGTACCCACCTGGGCAAGAATGGCAATCCCTGACAGGTACACACTGCTATCTCTAAAATAGATATCTAAGGAGGACCTACTGTAGAGCTCAGAGAACTCTACTCAACACTCTAAAATGACCTATATATGGGAAAGGAATCTAAAATAGATTGGTGCTGGTGGTTCAGTCCTTAAGTCAAGTCCGACTCTTGCAACCCCATGGGCTATAGCCTGGCAGGCTCCTCTATCCATGGGATTCTCCAGGCAAGAATACTGGAGTGGGTTGCCATTTCCTTCTCCAGGGAATCTTCCTGATCCAGGAATCGAACCCAGGTCTCCTGCTTTGGAGGTAGATATTTTACCAACTGAGCTACGAGGGAAGCCTAAAATACACTGGGGACACACACACACACACACGTATTAAACACTTCAGTTGTGTCCAACTCTTTGTGACCCCATGGACTCTGGACCCACCAGGCTCCTCTGTCCATGGGATTTCCCAGACAAGAATACTGGAGTGGGTTTCCATGCACTCCTCCAGGGAATCTTTCCAACTGTGGGATTGAACCCAAGTCTCTTACATCTCCTTCATCTCCAGCAGGTGGGTTCTTTACCACTAGAACCACGTGGAAGTTTATTCACACACGTACACACACACACGTATATATATATATACAGAGTTCACTTTGTTGTACACCTGAAACTAATATAACATTGTAAATCAACTATATGCCAATGAAGATTTTTTTAATTAAAAAATGTAATTAAAAAAATAAGAATGGCAATGCCAAGGCCCATGTCCATCCTTGACAAACCTGCTCTTCCCCTCACCTCCTCATACCCTACCCTCTAGACCACCAGCCTGGAATGTTTTCTTCAAACACCTCCTGCTCCCTTGGCTCCCGTCTGGGCACAGCTGAGTCCTTCGATGTTGGGAGGCTGCAGCCCTGAGCCTGTGGGAGGCGGGAACCCTGCCCACCCTCCTGCCTCATGCCTCGACTTTTGCGTCTAGGGCGCCTGGCCCCCTGCCGCCTGCTTGGGTGATGCAATGCCAGCCAAGGAGGGAGGCAGCTAGGCCCTGGGATCTGCAGCAGCCTGCCTGCCAGCCAGCGGGGATGTTATCTACACCCCAGAGCGAGCCAGGCTTCCCGAACTAAATTAGCAAAAGCGGAGCAGATGTCTCCTTTCAGTGCAGCAAAGGAGTAGATGGGAGAGAGCCAGCCTCTCTCCCTCCCTTAGAGACAGAGGCAGGTTCAGGGACCCAGGGCAAGTGCCTTCCTTGCTTCAGGACCACAGTGCCTGCCCTCGTGGGGCAGCCTGAGGTCAAAACCACCTCCCAGCCCACCATCTAACTCTTCCTCCCCACTGTACTTAGTCACTCAGTCATGTCCAACTCTGTGACCTCATGGACTGTAGCCCACCAGGCTCCTCTGTCCACGGGATTCTCCAGACAGGATTACTAGAGCGGGTTCCATTCCCTTCTCTGGGGGATCTTCCCAACCCAGGGATCGAACCCAGGCCTCCTGCATCACAGGCGGATTCTTTGCCTTCTTGAGCCACCAGGGAACCTCACCACTGGCTGCCCTGATTTCCTTCCTCACCAACTTCTCGCTCTCATTTTGTTCTCAGAGCCCTGACATTCATTTCTTTGGTCTCCGAAGAGGAACATGAAGGTCTTATTTTAGGTTTCATCTTCTTTCATGTTGGCCATATTAGAAACTTCACGTCCTTGGCCTCCACTTTTCCCACCCCTCCATCCTCTCTGAGTCCTCTCTCCTGTGGGAAAGTTCCAGCCTGAGGGTAGGCCTGCCTTCTCCCGATGCCCGCTGCCTGCTCTATTGCAACCAGGGTCCCTCTGCCCTGTTGTCCTCCACCCTCCTCTGACTTGGAAGCAGCTGAAACCTTCCGACCTCTGATGACCCAGCTCACACCTCCCTCTCTGCAGCCCTTCCCTGATCTGGGGGCTGTGAAAAGTAACAATGAAAACTGCTTCCCATCCTGGCCTGCCTGGGCTTAAATCCTTGCTCCAGCACTTCTGCTGTCTCTATTGGACTTTCTCAGGTATAAGTTGGGGATCATCCTTCTGCCTTCATCCCAGGGTGACTATACAGGTGTGTGAGTTAACTCATGGAAAGCACCAGAACAGCACTTGCTATCCAGCGAGCACTCCATCATGCTAGCTATTATTTAGCAAGCATTTGTGAATACACACGTAAAAGAAAAAAAATCCCCTGAGGTCTTTGCTTTGGTGGGTCCTAGCTTTAGCAACAAATACCCTTTCTGGGTTTAACACCTGCCTCTGGGCTCCTGCTCCGTTGAATGTTGATGGGATCCTATGGAGTTGGTTCTGGGAGCCTCATCAGGTTCTGTCTTGAGATGGGGAAGCCTCTGTGATCTGAAAGTGAGAGCTGAGACTTAGGGTCAGACAGACCTACTTCTTTTTTTTTAAGATTTATTTCATGTATGTGGCCATGTCAGGTATTAGTTGCGGCATGTAGGGACTTTGCAGCATCATGCAGGATTCTCTAGCTGTGGCATGAGAGCTCAGTTGTTCCACACATAGGCTCAGTTGCTCCACAGTATGTGAGATCTCAGGTCCCCGATGAAGGATCGAACCAATGTTCCCTGCATTGCAAGGTGGATTCTTAACTACTAGACCACCAGGGAGGGAATGCTCAGATGGACCTACTTCTGCTAAACTGCTTATAAGGTGTGTGGCCTCTGGTCACTTAACTCTCCACATTTCAATTCCCTCATTAAAAAAAAATAAATAAAAGCATAATGACAGCTTCCTCCCCACGGTATTGTAGGTATTGATCAGATGAAATAATGGATGAAAATTTCCCGGGCAGCATCTGAAAGCATGGCAGAAACTCAACAGTTGTCTCAACCTGCCCAGCTGGTCCTGCACCTCCCAGCTCACAGCCCGCCACTCAGAGAGGCTTCCCTGATGCCACCTCTCAAATGGCCAGTGGTGTTGCCTCTTTCCCCTGCCCCCTCCCAGCATTACATGCTTCATACCCCATAATACCAGCTGGTACTTTCAAAAATTCCTCCTATTCTTTTTTTTTTTTTTAATAATTTATGTATTTGGCTGTGCCAGATCTTTGTGACAGGCGGAATTTTTAGTTACAGCATTCAAACTCTTGGTTGCAGATGTGAGGTCTAGTTCCTTAACCAGGAATAGAACCCTGGCCCCCCTGCACTGGGAGCTCGGAGTCTTAGCCACTGCACCACCAGGGAAGCCCCGAGCTGACGTTTTATAATCCATGTTTCTGTTGGCTTATTGTCTGATCCCCTACTATGTCTGCCAGTCTCCTGGAGGGCAGGGCCTCTGCCACCTTCGTTGTACCCCCAAAGCCTAGAATAGTACCTGGCTCTTGCAAATGTGTTCAATAAATATTGCCACTTCAGAACGTATTTTATATCCTAGTCATTTAACTCCCTCGTAGCATGTTTTATTGCAAGCAGTAAGGTTTTGAATCAGGCAGAACAAAATTTAAACCTTCCCTTTTCTGCCTTCAGGAATGTACCCCGAGCTCCTGTTTTTTCATCTGTAAAGTAGAGAAAATAATATTTATACTATAGGGTTATAGTGAAGACGAAGTGAGGTAATGGCACCTAAAACAGTGATTGACATATGGAGGGAGCTCATCAAATCCTTGGCGAAGGAGTCAATGAAGGAAAGACTGCAGAACCAGCCTTTGATCTGATCTCCCGACTTCCAACCCTTCTCTCCCCCGGCTTTTGCCCCTCCCACAGGCTGGCATGCCGGGACTTCTGCTAATCCCTCAGCCACAGGGCATCTGTCTCCAAAGCCCCTCTGGCAGAAACAGTCTGGATGAGCCTTAGAAGTTATTACCCTTTAAAGCAAGAGGTCCCACTAGTTTAGCTCAAAGGCCACAAATGTGGAACAGATTTTTCCAGAGGCACCAGGCTGGCCAATAGAACATTTTCCAATTTTCAGAAAGGTATCGCCAGCACCCATTGGTGCTTCAACTTCTTGCCTAGTTTTTCTGTGGGGTCTTTCATATTCGTTATCCATATTTCTTTTCATTTTTCTCATCTATCAGTCACTCTTAAGTAAAGAGTCATTCTCTTCTCTGCTGATCAGTTTTGACTCTCCTTTCAGTGGCTCTTGACCTATTCTTTCTGCTTTAGGAGGCAAGCCCCCACCCCCCACCCACCTTCGGCTATTTCCAGTTCTGTTTATTCAGTGTTCTCCCACCCACCTTCTCCCCTACTCTGCTTTCTTTGACTTCCTCTCTCCAAGTGACCAGAGTATGAGAAGATTCCAAGATTCAGATGGGGAGGATGGAGAAGGTCCTTGTCTTAGGGGCGGTGGACACTTTCCCCCACCCGCATCCCTCCCTGGATCTGCCCTGCCATGGTGATTTCTAGATGCTTATGTTAGTACGCAGAAAAGCTGCCGTGGTAAGAAGAAATACAAAGGCAGTGTGCTCTCTTTGTGAGGTTTCTGAAGAAGGGGGTCAGGCTGGTTGTGTCTAGGCTGGTTTATATCATAGTCTTTCTACCCTTTCCAGGAGTCAGTCTGTAAGACCCTTGTAGGCCACACACAGGCGGCTCACTGGGCATGACTTCTCATCTTGATCCACCCAGGGACCTGCCATTCTCCCCAAGGCGAGTCGCCTTCCCCTTCACCATCTGTTTATAGCCTCGTGAGTCTACGTTTCCTCTTGCAAAAAATGAGAACAAAATCTTTCCTCTGGGCTCTGCACCCCTTAGAATGTGTTCTGAGGATTGAAAGTGAGGCTGCAGGGAAGGGTCTGAGCATCTAGGGAGGAAAGGCCCGCAGTCAGTTCAGTTCAGTCACTCAGTCGGGTCCCACTCTTTGCAACCTCATGGACTGCAGCACACCAGGCTTCCCTGTCCATCACCAATTCCCAGAGCCTACTCAAACTCATGTCCATTAAGTCAGTGATGCCATCCAACCATCTCATCCTCTCTGTCGTCCCCTTCTCCTCTTGCCTTCAATCTTTCCCAGCACCCGGGTCTTTTCCAATGAGTCAGTTCTTTGCATCAGGTGGCCAAAGTATTGGAGTTTCAGCTTCAGCATCATTCCTTCCAATGAATATTCAGGACTGATTTCCTTTAGAATGGATTGGTTGAATCTCCTTGCAGTCCGAGGGACTCTCAAGAGTCTTCTCCAACACCACAGTTCCAAAGTATCAATTCCTTGGCTCTCAACTTTCTTTATGGTCTAAATCTCACATCCTTACATGACTAGTGGAAAAACCATAGCCTTGACTAGACGGACCTTTGTTGGTAATGTCTCTGCTTTTCAATATGCTTCACAATATGTGAACCTCTTTGGAACCTCAGAATCAACTTTGTTGACTGTGATGGCTACTCCATTTCTTCTAAGGGATTCCTGCCCACAGTAGTAGATATAATGGTCATCTGAGTTAAATTCACCCATTCCAGTCCATTTTAGTTCACTGATTCCTAAAATGTCGACATTCACTCTTGCCATCTCCTGTTTGACCACTTCCAATTTGCCTTGATTCATGGACCTAACATTCCAGGTCCCTATACAATATTGCTGTTTATAGCATCAGAATTTACTTCCATCACCAGTCACATCCACAGCTGGGTGTTGTTTTTGCTTTGGCTCCGTCTCTTTGTTCTTTCTGGAGTTATTTCTCCACTGATCTCCAGTAGCATACCAGGCACCTACCAGCCTGGGGAGTTCATCTTTCAGTGTCATATCTTTTTGCTTTTCATACTGTTCATGGGGTTCTCAAGGCAAGAATACTGAAGTGGTTTGCCATTCCCTTCTCCAGAAGGGCCTCAGAAATAGTCTATAAATGTATCTTGCTTTTCTCACTGTTCATATGGGTGAACTGAAGTCCAGATCTCTGGGCGGGGGCGGGTTGTTTTTTTATTTTGCACGTTTGAGGGTAGCTCAGAATCTTTGTCAGGATTGGACCCAGTCCTGGGCACCTGGAAGTGATTGGGACCCACCATGCCGTGAACGTAAATGTAGCAGCTGCTTTCAAAAGAGACCTTTTGATTGCAAAGAACAAGCTAAGTAGACTGAGTTTTCAAAAATAAAAAATATTTTAAATGACACAGATATTTAGGTTAGAGGAAAAAGTTAGAAGAAGACGTGTATTAGGAGAATCTATATATGCACATACATATGAATACATTGTTATGAACTAAGGCATTGTGTTAAGCACTTTGCATACTAGATTTCATTTATTTAAATGCTTAGGAATAAAAATGGAGGAAAAGAGTTTTCTAAGTAGTTAAAAGCATGCATTTATCCTGTAGCAGAGAATGAAGATGAATGAAAAGGCTGGTTAAGAAAGTAGGTAAAAAAAAAAATTCTACACAGAGACCAGCTTTAGTCTGGGCTGCCAGCCAGAGGTATCTAGAAGAAAGGAAATAATGAACTTGTAGGTTGTCAGAGCTGGAAAGAGCCTCAGGACTGATCTTTCCAACCAGTGATTGTTCCATTTTACAGATGGGAGAAATGACAAGAAGGGAAGTGACACAGCCATCCTGGCACATCTGGTCATATCGTGTCCTCTCCTTGGCCAGGAACCTCTTAGAGAAATCTAACAGCATCCCCCATACCCCCAGCAAGACTAAGTCACTGAATTCCACGGACCGTCATCATTAACGCTTTTGTGGTCCTTGTGGCTCACTGTCTGGCAAGGGCCCTGGCTAAACCCAGGCTGTCCATCCAGCCCTTGGAGGACGTGCTGGCCCCAGTTTCCATGTGCATCTTCTTTGCAACCAGGGGGCTTCATCCTGGCCTATAGCCTCTGGGTCATTATTAAGTGAAAATTGCCGATGCCGATGTCTCTCCTCACTTCCCATAGGAAAGCACTGGTGTTGATGGCAGTAGTGGCCAGTTCTCATAGGTTCCTGGCCCCGATGGGTCCTGGGGGCGTGCCACTGCCAGGACAGAGGGGCATGGGGCAAATGGGAGGCCTGGTGTGGGAACATGCCACGTCCACACAGCCAACGTGTGTCCCTCACACACCTGCTGGGAGCCGTGCTACCTGCATCTGTCCAGACTCTCACTTTGTTGCACACACATGGACGTCTCATGTGACCCTGGGAAGAATGCGAGCAGCCACCTTCCACTCCACTTCCTGGGAAGAGTGTGTGGGCTGAGAGATAAAACCTAACTGATAATAAGGAATAATGTGGTAAAAATACAAGCTTAATATAGATAATAAATGATAGCAAAATAGTATTAAATAATGGGCTATATTCACACAAAAAATAAGTCATGGAACCTGAGGACCTATGTCTCTATGGCCATATTTCCTATGCAATCAGAGTCAGGATGATAAATGCTTTTGTTTAGCACTTACCAGATACTGTTGTTCATGTATATATATAGAGAGAGAAAAAGTCCAAAAAAGTATATATCTATATATGTGTATTCATATACATGGGCTTCCCTGGTAGCTCAGCTGGTGAAGAATCTGCCTGCAATGCAGGAGACCTTGGTTTGATTCCTGGGTAGGGAAGATCCCCTGGAAAAGGGAATGGCAACCCACTCCAGTATTCTTGGTCTTGCCTGGTGTTTCAGATGGTAAAGAATCCGCTTGCAATGAGGGAGACCTGGGTTTGATTCCAGGGTCAGAAAAATGCCCTGGAGGAGGGCATGGCAACCCACCCCAGTATTCTTGCCTGGAGAATCCCCTTGGACAGAGGAGCTGTACAAGCTTAATATAGATAATAAATGATAGCAAAATAGTATTAAATAATGGGCTATATTCACACAAAAAATAAGTCATGGAACCTGAGGACCTATGTCTCTATGGCCATATTTCCTATGCAATCAGAGTCAGGATGATAAATGCTTTTGTTTAGCACTTACCAGATACTGTTGTTCATGTATATATATATAGAGAGAAAAAGTCCAAAAAAGTATATATCTATATATGTGTATTCATATACATGGGCTTCCCTGGTAGCTCAGCTGGTGAAGAATCTGCCTGCAATGCAGGAGACCTTGGTTTGATTCCTGGGTAGGGAAGATCCCCTGGAAAAGGGAATGGCAACCCACTCCAGTATTCTTGGTCTTGCCTGGTGTTTCAGATGGTAAAGAATCCGCTTGCAATGAGGGAGACCTGGGTTTGATTCCAGGGTCAGAAAAATGCCCTGGAGGAGGGCATGGCAACCCACCCCAGTATTCTTGCCTGGAGAATCCCCTTGGACAGAGGAGCTGGTGGTCTACAGTCCACAGGGTCTCAAAGAGTCAGACATGACTGAGTGACTAAGCACAGCATACATATACATACATATATATATATATATATATATATATTCTCATCCATTCTTCAGAACAGCCTCATCAGGCTCTATTATCCCCATTTCATAGATCAAAATACTGATGGATGGAAAGGCTGAAACATAGCTCAAAACAAAACCATATTTAATTAGCAATACTTTATTCTGGGTTTTCAGATCACGGAGTCTGACCACTGCTCACTTTATCAAGTGACTTCATCCAGTGATAAGCAGAAGGCTCCTTCCCTCACCACATCCCCATCACCCCCACCCCCAACCACCCACACACATATACTTTCTTTATTCCAAAGGGGAGCTGGACCAAAGCCCAGAAGAGGTTCCATGAACCTTCTTTTTAATTCTCCTGAGTCATCCAGCATATCTCTTCTTAAGCTTAATATTAAGAAGAGGAAAGAAAATTCAGCTTGAGGAAGGAGCAAACCATCAGCCGGAGGCAGCGCTTGTTCCCGGTGCTGTGTTAGGTGAGCAGGCAGCGGCCTAGCGCTCTGGGTGAAATGCCAGAAGCGACTGGGGGGCCAGGCAGCCCCAAGGGCGCCCCCAGAGGACAAGTGGGGAAGTGTCAGGGCCCAAGGTTCCCATAGGCCGGGCGGAAAGAGGTAGTGCCCTTCAACAACAGTGGTATTAAGAGGGTTTGACTGCAATCTAGAAAGCAATGAAAAGATATCTTTAAAATCCATCTTATGCCTACCATCAAAAACCAAATTATCTGGTATCAAGAGCAACTGAGTAGGTAGAAAGTACAGGCAAGCAAAGGGGTGGGCGGTAGAGTGAGAAATCCAGGGCAGAAAGAACATGCCCGTCAACAGGTGGGACAAAGAGCAGGTTAAACAGAATTTGCAAGAAGGGCCCCGGAGAGAAAACAAGGTATTTGAACAGAGCTGGGCTGCGGGATGGCGGTGGAAACACCACTGGCTTCGTTAGCACAGCGTGGCTGGGGGCGTCAGCTCTCCCTGCAGATCAGCCGATGGGGACCCCCGAGCCTTCAGGATGAGGGACTGCGTCCTCTGTTTCTCCAGCTCTGGGACTCTGTGCCTTGGGGAAGTCTGTCTCGGGGCCAAATATCCTGCGATTGGTGACACAAGCGTGACACTCCCCTTGGGAATGGAAGTAGAAATGACAGTTTTTAGAAAAATTATTTTTGCTTCTCTCCCACCCCAGGTCCCTATGTCTAACAATTGGATCACCCATTTCTCAAACATGCTGGACGCTAGGTGTCTGCTCAGTTCTGAGGCTTGCAGAATGGACGAAATATGCAACCTGAAGCTAGGTTTTTAAGTCTTCTCCTCCAAAGGGCTCACATTCCAAATCTGTCACTAACTATTTTTTGTCTTATAAATTGCTTATGCTGTAAGAGGCTCAGGGCTCCAAACAAGTGAAGAGAGCACAGCGTATGTGATTCAGGCAGAGCCCCAAGCCAGGAGCTTGCCACTCTTAATTGAGAGAACACAGGGGCTCTGAGCATTACTGTGTGTATGTGTGCCTCAGGGGTGTGTGTGTGTTAAGGCGTTTCAGTCATGTCCAACTCTTTGCACCCTCATGGACTGTAGTACACCAGGTCCCCCTCTGTCCATGGGATTCTCCAGGCAAGAATACTGGAGTGGGTTGCCATGCCCTCCTCCAGGGGATCTCCCTGACCCAGGGATTGAACTCAAGTTTCCCTGCATTACAGGTGGATCTTTTACCCTCTCAGCCACCAGGGAAACCCATTTAGAAGGAAATGATCCATGCGTGTGTGCGTGTGTGTGGTTGACAGGACTGCACTCGTCTTATTCCACCTCCGTCCACATAGATATTATAAACCTCTTGGGAACAAGAATAGTGTCTGGATTCTACATGTATCTTCGGCATCCCCAAGACCGCTTCACTCAATAAACATTTGTCGAACTGAACTGACTGGAACAAAATTGAGTTGTGGGGGGAAATCATATCAATACTATTTTGGCCTTGGAAGTGAAAGGAAAGGAATTTGTTAAGAGAAGAGCAAGGACTTAGGATGAAGAGAAAGCAACTCCCCTGTTTTCTGATAAGGCCACCAGTTGGGTATTGAGGGGACATGCTCAGCCCTTCTTCTAGGACATTACTATCTTTGCAAGGGCCCCACAGCTCCTTGTCCTCTTAATAAAGATATACAGCCTGCACCTTCTTTATATTTTCAGAAGTATTCGGCCTTTTTAAAAGGCATCTCCAGGACTTCCCTGGTGATCCAGTGGCTAACAGTGTGGGCTCCCAGGGTAGGTGGCCTGAGTTCGATCCCTGGTCAGGAACCTAGATCTCATATGCCACAACTAAAAAATATCTCGTATGCCACAGTGAAGACCTGGCACAGCCCAATAAATTTGAAAAAAAAAATTTATTTGAAATTCCTGGCATCTGGTTTGGTTGAAACCTGTCTCTGTCCACTCAAGCTGAGTGCTGAAACACTCCAGCTCTGCAGAGTATACCACCAGCCTTCACGAGTAACACAGCAGCCACAGGCATAAACAGGGCTCTCTTCACCCCACTCCCTTCCACTCCTCCATTCACGGAAATTCTGGTTCCCTTTATCCTCCATCCAAGCATCACCAGATGGGGTCTCACGGATTCAGAGAAAACATCTTAGCTGTATGTACCAATGCCATTTCCCTAGGCTTCACATTTGGCTCATTGAGGTGGTATCTCTAGTTGCCCCCAAATGCCAGCAGTGTCACTGATGCCCACTCTGGCACCCTATGATGTCACCGTATGATGCCGGTGTCCCGAGGGATGCATCTGTCAGTCTGGGAGTAGAGAGCCAAAGAGCTGCTACCAACACTGGACCCACCCTCTGCCGCACTACCGACCCTGACAGGCAGGGCTGCCCCAGCCAAGCCACAATGCCAAGGTCATGACCGCTGTCACTAGCGGTGCTTTCTACAGAGCCAGCACCTCGCTGCAGACCTCCAACTCTGCCAGCAAAGCTTCTGCCAAAGCAGCCGTCACCAGCCCCGAGGCTAGTATCAGGCTAGGCTCTTTGTGCCTCTTGGAGGATCTGGAAATAACTCTGGGTGTTTGCAGTGCTGGCTTGGCAGCGTCATCCCCCTGAGTTGCAGGTGTGAGACCATGGGGGCTGAATGATGCGATCTGAGTGGAAGAACACTGCTATTTTTCAAGTGGCCTTTCCTTTCTGGGGATGGATCACCGTGCTTGAACCTAATGCAGATGTCTGCATTCTCTCTCTGCTCAGCGTCAGTCCCCAGCCTTCCTGCCTCGGGTCCCTCAGAGCTCGGCTTTACTGGACATCCCAGCATGCTGGAGTACTAGCCCAACCTCAGATAAAACAGAGGCTGCAAACACAGATGCAGACATAGAGGATGGGCTTGTGGACACGGTCGGGGAAGGAGAGGGAGGGGTATGAGTTGAGAGATTAGGGTTGACATACATACACTACCATGTGTGAAATAGCTAGCTAGAGGGAAGCTGCTGTATAGCACAGGGAGCTCAGCTTGGGGCTCTGTGATGACCTAGAGGGGTGGGATGGAGGCAGGGGAGGGAGGCCCACCAGGCAGAGGATGTATGTATACTGTGGCTGATTCACTTTGCTGTACGGCAGAAACTCACACAACAGTGTAAAGCAATTATACCCCAATTTTTAATTGATAAATTAATTTTTAATTTGCAAAATAGATAACTAATAACGACATACGGTATAGCACAGGGAACACTAATAAATACTTAGTAATGACCTATATGGGAAAAGAATATGAAAGATTATAACCTCATAATTAGTTACATAATATAACTGATTCACTTTGCTGTACTGCAGAAACTAACACTAAATTTACGAATCAACTATACAGCAATAAAAATTTTTTAGAAAAAAAAAAAGAAGCCTAAGGCTACAAATTCAAATATGCCAATTAAAACTTAATTTTTGCCTCAAATGTGTTTTTGTGGGAATGAAAGTAAAGCATAATGGCAGGGCCATTATGTCCCATTAAAGCAAATGGGACAAAGTCACACACAGCAGGTCTGACAAAGACCAAGAAAGGGCAAAGAAAGAAACCCTGCGGCTCCCTTTTCTTCTCCTCACTCAGCTTTTCCAGGAATTCTAAATGTGTTTGCTACAGCTTTCTGAATGTGTTTACTCTGAATGTATCTCCTTGCTTTGGGAAATTGTTTAAGAACAACAGCCTTGGCTTTGATAAAATCAGAAATGCCCCAAATGGTATGGGATAAGATAAAGGTTATAGTGCAGGTAGCCTGCTAGCTTTGTCAAAACCATTCCCAAAGCAGAATAAAATTGACTTTATCAGATTCTATTTACTTTTTTCCCCATGAGGAAGCTCTAATATCCTACAAGTCCCACCACACTTCCGTTTATGATCTCAAGGCCACAGCAGGTCCTTGGATGAAAGCAAACATCTCCTGGGATGTCCTTGCCTGGAACTCACTGAGGCCTGATGAGGATGCTGATAACCACCCAGGGTTCTTGGCCTTCCCCAATCAATAGAAATTGACTAGAGGTCAGACAAGAAATTCAGGCGAGGCTTTATTGGGGTCCCTGCTACAGCTTCCCTGATAGCTCAGATGGTAAAGAATGCGCCCACAATGGAGAAGACCTCTGTTCGATTCCTGGATCCGGAAGATTCCCTGGATCAGGAATAGGCTACCCACTCCAGTATTCTTGGGCTTCCCTTGTGGCTCAGCTGGTAAAGAATCCGCCTGCAATGTTGGAGTGCCTGGAACTCACTGAGGCCTGATGAGGATGCTGATAACCACCCAGGGTTCTTGGCCTTCCCCAATCAATAGAAATTGACTAGAGGTCAGACAAGAAATTCAGGCGAGGCTTTATTGGGGTCCCTGCTACAGCTTCCCTGATAGCTCAGATGGTAAAGAATGCGCCCACAATGGAGAAGACCCCTGTTCGATTCCTGGATCGGGAAGATTCCCTGGATCAGGAATAGGCTACCCACTCCAGTATTCTTGGGCTTCCCTTGTGGCTCAGCTGGTAAAGAATCCGCCTGCAATGTGGGAGACCTGGGTTCGATCCCTGGATTGGGAAGATCCCTTGGAGAAGTGAAAGGTTACCCACTCCAGTATTCTGGCCTGGAGAGTTCCACTGTATAGTCCATGGGGTCGCAGAGTCAGCCGTGACTGAGCGGGCTACTGTAGCAAACACTTTCTGCTACAGCAAGAGAGAGTGAAAAGGAGTAACAGGTCTTCTTGCTCCTCTTGGAGGTGGGCCAAGCCGGTTTCTTATATGAGATGAGGGTAGGGGCGGGTTCAAGGACTGGGCTGGAGGGGTGGCTTAGGCGTTTGCCCATCCTTTAGTGGTGCTGAGGGCAGGGGGCACAAACAATACCCTTTTTTTGCTCCAGACACCCAGTTTTTTGCCCCTGGCTCTTCAGAAGTAGCAGTTGGGTGGGGTTTTTCTAATCTTTTTGTATATTTTTGTCCAGAATATGCCCCAAGTGCACACGCTTGCAGTTATTTTTAGTCCCCATGTAGCTTCTTTGTATTTTGTTGCTGGAAGAGAGGTTGTCCAGGCGCAGGCACTGCCTCCCGGCAGTAAAGGGTCACAGGTCCCAGCCGATCAGAGGCCGAGCGCAACATGAATGACGGGCTCTAAGGAGATTGGAAGAACAGGGAACCCTACTCAATACTCTGTAATGACCCCATATGGGAAAAGAACATAGTGGATATCTGTATATGTATAACTGATTCACTTTTCTGTAAGCAGAAACTAAAACTACATTGTAAATCAACTATATGCCAATAAAAATTTTTAGAAAAAAGGAAAAGAAAACCCTGAGGCTACAAATTCAAATATGTCAAGTAAAATTTAATTTTTGCCTCGAATATATCATACTTTTTGAGGCATTTGAGGAGTGCAGCATCATATTAATAATGGGACCAGATTCAAACCATCCCCTCCCATAGCTCCCCTTGACCCAGGGGTCATGCACAGGAAGGCCTTGGATGTGACTTGGAGACTCCAGAACCTTTATCCTTCACTCAGAGAGAAGAGAATGACTCCATAGGCACAATGGGAACAGGAGTGGAAAGAATTGGAAATAAATCTATGCTTTCATAGGCATGGAGAATCCACTCCGTGTCTATCTAGCACTAGGTTCAGAAATGCAGGAAATTTGAGACTTGGCTCTTGTCTTCAGGGACCAGATTCTTTTTGAGCAAATGTCATGACCAACAGTAGGCCATGGAACACCAGAGAGAATGAAGGAAAAATGGACATATAGAAGGGCCAGCCATTCACCTTTCAGCTCTGACTCATGAGAATTTTCTTCAGCAAGCAACAACAACCAGGAGAGTAGCTTCCTCTCTGACTTTACTAGTTCCTGATTCATTTTGAATGACTCCTTGAGGAAAGAGATATGGAGAGTTGTCACCAGGAAATTGTTTGCTATTAACACCTATGTGAAATAAAAGATCAGCCGGTCAGATTTCACCTTATTCAAAGGATTTAACTGGTGAGAACCCTACAAGTGAATGTGGATTGAATTGTATCCTCCTCCCCAAATGTTTCAATCTTGACCCTTGCTGCCTGTGAATGTGACCTTATTTGGAAGTAGGATCTTTGTAGATATAACCAAGCTAAGATGATGGGAAATTACAGGATTAGTGTGGGTGGTCTCTAATCTAATGACTCGAGTCCTTATAAAAAGAGGGAAAATTAAACATAGGCCCTTCACAGCATGTGAAGATGGGGGCAGAGATTGGTGTGACATGTCTGCAAGCCAAGAACACCAAGGAGTGCTGTCAACCACCAAGGGACTAGAAGAATCCTCCCCTACAACCTTCAGAGAAAGTGCTCCCTGCCAAACCCTTCATTTTGGAGGTCCAGCCTCTGGCACTGTGAGAGAATACATGTCTATTGTACCCAGCTTGTGGTTCTTTAAGACAGTAGCCCTAGAAAAAGAATACACTTCCCTGACCTCTGCTTCTCCCAGCTGCCACTGCTCTTCTCACGCCCCTGCTTTCCAGTACACACACACACACACTTCTAAAATCTAGAAAATTATTTTTAAAGCCTAGACTTGGAGTTGCTTCCTGCCTGACCAAGATTCACACATTCTTAGCCTTTAATCCCATAGCAAAATCTCCTGTGGCAGAATAACCCTAAAACTGACAAAGAAGCTGGAAGAGACACCGCAACAGTGCCTGAGGATAAACACAGTAAGACAATGCAGAGAGGAGAAGCACCGAGAGAACAAACTGCTACTGGCTGGGAAGGGGAAGACACGGAAGGCAAAGACTCTTGAGAGAACAGCAGTTTCTTTGCTTCAGGCTGACAGTCCCAGGATGGGCCTCCCAGGACCACTTCAGCCACTTGTATGTTGGGAGATGTGAGGGGTGGTACCACCCTACTCTATAGCAGGCCAAATGACCTGACCTGGGAAGGTGGATGGCATTAAAGTGGGAGACTTTCCGATTCCTTCTCAGCTCCTGTACCCATCCTAACTCAACAGCAGAGGCCTTTCAGCTCTCTCCCATCCATCTGTGCCTTTTCCTGAAAGCACAGGCTCAGTTGCACTAAGGATGCCTTAGAGCACAAAAAAACTCAGCAATCAAAACCTCAGCCACCTGCAGACTTGATTAGACCCAGAAGGTTTGGGTTTTCCTTGTGGAATTTATTTACATCATTATCCCCCACCCCCTAAATTGGCATATTCATAAATACCAATCCATTTCCTAACCCATTAAGGCACAATTAGGCATCAAGAGATTCACATCCAATTCAAGCTCTTCTAAGACAAAGTTGCCTCCCTCTTCTGCAATTCCCCATGTGCCCAGGAGGAAAGCTCAGGAATGCTGCCAAATGGAAGGTTCGGGGCCCCAAGTTCTGGGGCAGCATGGATCATTGCACCCAGGAGGTCCTGCACAGGACCAGGTGCTTGTCTATTTACCTCCCCGGGACAGAGTTCTGCACCATGTTTAGAAATCCATCTTGGCAGAGTGATAGAATGGGAAGGAAAAAAATCACTGAGCATCCATCTGGCCCAGCACCTTCATATTACAGCTCAAAGATGTGAAAACACTCCCTCCAGCCATACAATCATTGTGACAGAACAAGGACTTGACCCCAGTTTCCCTGACCCCCAGTCCAGTCCTCTTTCTGTAACTGTGATCAAAGAAACACAAATAATATACATAGGGAATCCTAGGCCATTGGGGAGCAGGCACATTCTAAAGCATCGCCTTGACGGCCCTGACCAGTGGCCCCTTTTCACCCTCTTGAGTCAACCCAAAGTTGTCAAATCAAATGAATGAATTGCTGATACTCTCGCTTGCCTAACAGAGGCACCTCTTGGAGGGTTAGTAAAAACTGTCTGGGCTTCTCTGGTGGTCCAGTGGTTAAGAATCCGCTTGCCAGTGCAGGGGGCACAGGTTTGATCCCTGGTCCTGGGACACCCCACATGCCTTGCACTAACCCCGTGTGCCACAGCTACTGAGCCAGAGCCAGTGCTCTAGAGCCTGCAAACTGCAGCTGCTGAAGCCCTTGCACCTAGAGTCCGTGCTGCAGAAAGAGAGAAGCCACTGCTATGAGAAGACTGCGCTTCGCAACTAGACAGTAGCCCCGCTCACTGCAACTAGAGAAAGCCCGTGCACAGCAGTGAAGACCCAGAGCAGCCAAAAATTAATAAACAAGCACATCTTTAAAAAATATATATATATAAGTTTTTAAAATTAAAGCTGTCTCAACCATCCTACAGGAGGCCACCTGACCTTCAGAGAGCACTGCTACCCTGATGATTGGTGTTATGATGCCCAAAGAGGATCCCAATCCTTATGCTTATCACTGGATATCTAGGCCTTCAAGGCCTTCTACAGTCCCCTTATAGACCTTGCTTCTCTTCCAGGTGGAGATGCAAAAATTGTTTTACTGTCTAACTTCCATCTTTCTTCCTAATAGCACCCTATGTTCATTTAAAGTAATGTCAGCTATAACAGTGAAACCTCAAAACTTCAATGACTTAACATAATGAACATGCTTCTTTTCCACCTAACAGTCATTATAGGCACCTCTCCTGCAGGAGGTAATTCAGAGATCTAAGCTCCTTTCCTCTTATGATCTACTGTCTTTCTAATGTATGGCTCACGGGATGACATTGGGTGACCTCCACTGTGGCCACCATATGGGAAAGGAAGAAGCACATGCCTGGAAGTGATGAATGCAGAGTAGCATCTCTCCCCTCTCATATTCACTGGTTAGAACTCAGTCACATGGCTGCACCCAACACAGTCCGATTCTGCCCAGGAATAAGAGGAAAGAATTCTGTTGATTAGTTAGTGTTTTCCGTTGCGTGTCTCAAATGACTTGGGTGGACTTTCCTTTTCCTTATCTTGTGAAATCATAACAGAGGATAATGTTTAAGTTCTCTTTTCATTGGCCATCTCCCAAGGAAAGCCAAGGGGCTAAGAGTCCCTGGTTGTAGACTACCTGCACAGACATTAACTTAAACTCACCCTATCATGTATTTTCCATCAGGATTTGAGTCTTGAATGAGACAAAAGAGGCAACAAGAGATGGAGAAAGTGCTTTGAGGTCATTTTTATTACCCTGTGGTGGGACTCAGTGGTGGTGATGACCTCTGGTGGGCATTCAGATGTCCGGTTAAGCAGAGCCCAGGCTGATGTCTTCATTTCCACCTCTCACACCCACTCCACTGATCCTTCTTTTCCCAGTGCCAGAGGGTTACCTCCCACCTCTCAATATCACCACTATACTCTAGAGTGGAAAGAAGATTGAGAACAGCTGCATGGGAAATAAAGAGATTATCCTTAGAAGTCATCTAACACTCCTCAGGCTTTCGTGGGAGCTCAGGCAGTAGAGTCCACCTGCAATTCAGGAGACCTGGGTTCAATCCCTGGCTCAAGAAGATCCCCTGGAGAAGGGAATGGCAACCCACTCCAGTATTCTTGCCTGAAAAATCCCATGGACAGAGGAGCCAGCGGGCTACAGTCCATGAGGTCACAAAGAATCAGACATGACTTAGCGACTAAACAGCAATGAAAGCTCCTCTAGAGTAAGGAAAGTGTATTCTGTGATGCTCCCTCAGCATTCCTCTCGTTCCTGCTGAAATACACCCCCTTCACCTTCATGTGTGCAAAGGAGTGCTGAGCATCTGGAGTTAAAGACCAGGCTTACCATATGAGGCTCCCCATAAAGAGGGTCCCCAGCTCTAGATGCAGAGGGTGGGTGGGTCCTTCAGAAGTGAGACTCAATGCCCCTAAAAAAGGCATGGCATCTGAGAAGTTCTGCCCCACTGTCAGAATGTCTCCTTGCTATTTAAAAAGAAGCTTTCAGTTTCTCAGGAAATTCTCAGAAGCCCAGTTTCCTTACTGTTCGGCTGTGAGACATTGTATTAAGTACCTCAGGGTTGCCTGCTTAGCTCTCAGCCCCCTCCATAAAGCATTACCTTTATATCTCACTATTTTGCCTCCCAGGAAGATGAACAGATACTTTACTAGCTCAGGGCTTTAATTAGCACTGGATGGGAGCAGCTCTGTAAGCATCAGCCCTCCACTTCTTGGGGATGAGGGGTGAGGAGGGGTGGGGGAGGCACCTTCCTGGTGGAGAGGAGTGAGCTCTGAACACTGTGGTCTCGGCCTCAGGGCTGTGGGTGAGCAGAGAGGTCAAGACAGATTCCCCCTCCTTCATATATCTGGTGATGAGGGCATCTCAGAGGGTCCAGGTGCTTTATTGGACGCCTCCCACCTTCAGCTCCAGAAACTCCCAAGCAAGAGAGGGACAGAGATGGGGGCAGAGGTTCCGAAGATGGAATTGAAACTGTCAAATCAAGCCCATTTTCCCAGCAGCCCACACCACGTGGATTGCCCTACCTGAACACTAGCCTTCTGTAGGCACATTCTGGATCTATCAAATTCCAATGAGAGTCATGCAGCAAGGGTATTATCAGCTCTGCAACACATGAGCAAAAGATGCAGACCAAAGATAAGGCTTTGACCTGCACGGCACATGGGGATTTTGGCAGACGTGCTAATAGGTGGCAGTAGTGGTAAAGAACCTGCCTGCTAAGGCAGGAGACGTGAGAGACAGAGTTCAGTCCATGGGCAGGGAAGATCCCCTGCAGGAGGAAGTGGCAACCCACTCCAGTATTCTTACCTGGAAAATTCCTTGGACAGAGGAGCCTGGCCGGCTATAGTCTATAGGGACGCAAAGAGTAGGACACGACTGAAGCAACTGAGCATGCATACAGGTGCTAACTGGGGCTTCGGCACCCTAATATAGGCAGCTAATCTACCTGATGGAATCCTGCTCCCTCCTCACTCTGCAGGGACACTCATCTGACACTGCAAAGAGCTCTGCTGAGAAGCCAAGCGTGGGATGAGAGAATTGGGAGAGGGTTCAGGGGCTCTTAGAGGCACTAAGCCAGGGTTTCCCATACCAGCTATACTTGACACATTCTAGTGAATCAGAGACAAGCATCAGATTCAACAGAGTAGAAAGGAGGTTACATTGAGGGTCTCAGCTCTAGACTTCCCTGAAGCTGTGAAGAGGTAGCACTCAGTGGGAAGATTAAATGTCTGTGCTAGAGAACATGCTTACATCACATTGGGAAGGATTTAGGCGAGATAGAAGAAAGAATTTCAAACATCAAATGTTTCAAAATGGTATCCAGATCTTTAAGGCTTGATAATTTCTCTCAAACGTTTGTTTAACTGGCCCTCTTTTCTCTAAAGTCATGGACACATCAGCTTTCACCTACACAGCAGAGTTAGTTCTCACTGCTTCTTGTGTTACTTACTTTTAAACCATTTTCCACTCCTCCACATTGCAGACAGAAGTATCCCTAAATGAAGTCTGACCATGCCACTCCCTTCCCCACACTTTACCTTCCAGCAACATCAGTCTAGTCTCATTTTCGGCCTCATCCCAGGCTGTTTGCAGCTCTGTGACCTTGCATATTTCTAGTTCCCTTGCCTTGAGTACCCTTCTGTCCTCGGCTTCACTCCATCCTCTTCCTCACCGAGAAACTCTTCCTCTCCCTCTAATACTCAGTCCAGGTGTTTCCACTTCTAGAAAGCCTGTTCCAGCCACAGTGGATTCCGTGCCCGCCTCCTGGCAGCCTGGGCCCATCTTTAGCCTTGCCTGGACCATTCTCTATCATCATGGTCTGTATTATCTGTCTTTCCAACTCTACAGTGTTCCTTGAAGACAGCAGACCATATCTGGCCCACTCATCATTGCATACACAGGGAAAGGCCTGAAAGGGGGTAGTAAATCCTGGTTGATCTAACTGGAACTGAATTTGCCTAGTTTGGGGTACTCCTGGGCTTTAAAAAAGCCAAAATGATGTTTCTAGGTGAGAGTTCACTCATCAGAGCTTTGAAAGAAGAAATAAACACACTTGTCCGTGATCAAGGTTGCTGGTAGCCTTCAGTCTGGCTCCATCCTGGGCCAGGTGAGTTCTCTGTGCAGCACGCAGGACTCGACTCTGCCTGTAGCCTCCCTGGCTCTCCACCAGCAGCCAGGGACTTTCTGATGGGCTTGTCCTGAGGCTCTGAGGCCATGGAGGTTGTGCAGGGGCTTGGAGGTACACCAATAAGTTAGATATCTTGTTCTTTGCTTTCTGATCGAGATGTGAAGAGCTGGGCTTCCCTGGTAGCTCAGTGGTGAAGAATCCACCTGTCAATGTGGGGGACACAGGTTCGATCCCTGGTCTGAGCAGATCCCACATGATACTGAGCAACTAAGCTCGTACCCCACAGTGATTGACCCTGTGTTCTAGAGCCCGGGAGCTGCGACTACTGAAGCCCACGTGTCCTAGAGCCCATGGCCTGCAAAAAGAGAAGCCACCACAGTGAGAAGTCTGCTCACTGCAATAAAGAGTAGCTTCACTTGCTACAACTAGAGAAAAGCCCACACAGCTTCTAAGATCCAGCATAGCCAAACATAAAGATACTTTATTTAAAAAAGAAAGATGTGAGGGGCCCTTGCTTCATGTCTACTGTAGCACAGCTGATCTCATCTGGAGAGAAGACTTGAGGGCAAGGACTCCAGAGGGTCTGGCCTCTGCACTCACTTCCTCTCTGCATGTGGGGCCTGCGTGCTCGTCGGCCACCTTGTCCCAGTCATGAACCAGCCCCCAGTGGGAATGACCTAACTACCCCCATCCCCAGAGAAGTAGCCACAAGAAAGGAGCCCTCAGGTTCACATTTAAGAGGGACTGCTCTGCCTCGGCCTCATGGGAGAACTCATTCTCCTTGAAATCCTGGGTGTAATTTTAGGGTAAAACATCATGGTTTGGTTTTGCTTTTGGAAAAAGACAGAGGACTAAATTTAGAGGCCTGTCTGGAATACACTCCCCAGGGAGTCTCTACCCTTTAGAAAGAACTGGAGAGAAATGTCTCCCAAGCAGGAGCAATCCACTCATGAAGGATAGAGAGAGGCCTCAGGGTTCATTCCTCTCTCAGAGAGGAGCTCTCTCCTCAGGGTCTTGACATCCCATCCATTCCTGCTCTAGGTCCTGCAATGGCTCCCCACTGCCTTTAGGATAAAACTCAACCTACTTCAAAGGTCCTCTGGGGCTCTATAATCTGACCTCCACCGACGTTCATTGATCAAGTAGTAATTGAGTGCCTGCCTGGTGGCAGCTTGATGCCAGGCCTGTGAGTGAGAGATGGCATCATGGCCCCTGCCTTCAGGAATTCGCAGTTTCGTGGATAAGACAGTTGGTTTTATGTGTCGCACTTGGCTAGACAACAATATCCAGTTATTCACTCAAACACTAGCCTGCGGTTGCTGCAAAGACATCTTGTAAATGAGATTGAAGTCCACAATCAGCTAACAATGAGCAAGGAAGGTTATCCTAATGATCTAGGTAGGCCTGATTCCATCATTTGAAAGGCCTGAGAAGCAGACCTGGGACTTCCTGGTTGAAGACAGTCCATCCATGGCCAGAATCCATGTCTGAGAGTTCTGGCCTGCCCACCAGACAGCCCACCCTGTGGATTTCTCACTCGAGTGGCCAGTCCCCATGGAATTGCACAAGACAATTCTATGCAATAAATTTCTGATACAGTAGCAGTGCCCTGGCTTCCCTGGTGGCTCAGCAGTAAAGAATCCACCTGCAGTTCAGGGGATACTGGTTCAATCCCTGGGTTGGGAAGATCTTCTTCAGAGAAGAATGAGGTCCTTCTTTTTATACCTGGAAATTAAATGGCATCAGACTCTAAGGAAGGGGAGGCTGCTCTGAGGGTGGAAGTGGGGCTAGGAGGCCTCAGAGATAGGGGGGAGACGGGGAGTGGGAAAGCAGGGGGAGAAAAAGGGAGCCTAGAAATGGCAGGTCTGTTTGGCCCAGTGACACTGTCCAAGGTCTGTAGAACAACCCACCCAAAGCACAGTAATTAGAAAGAATGACTTTTTTTTTAGCTGGAGGGAAAGGACTTTTAAAAGATCCAAGTTTCACATCGGCATTAACATGGAGAGAGATGGAGATGACCTTCAAAGAAAATAGAATCCAAGAGGCAAAGGAAGTGAGGATGATACAGATTTCACTTTGCCAAAAGTCTATCCAGCCACTGCTTTAGAGATTAGTCAGAATCTTGGCGAAAACTTTCACTTTAATAATCCATGGAATTAGGAGCCTTTTCAAAGCAATTTCACCTACATGTCAAGGGGCTCGAAGGCCTTAAACCGACAGCTGGTTGACAGAGGCGAAGTGCTATGATCCCAGGGGTCACCTGCATCCTTCATGCCAGAGCTGGCTCCACCCCCAGGCACTCAAGTGCTGACAGCAGCTCACCCCCGTGTAGGGTTCGTGGCCTATTAGATTTTGTTGGATTTTTTCTATTAGCGAGTCTGACTGGTCTTTTCCGGTAGGCTGAATATTCCTGAGGTGCTGACGTAAGGATGAAATCTCATGCTCCTCGGTGGCCCCCGGGATTCCTGACTCAGAGTCTGGCTTTTGGATAGAGGGAATGCTGCATCTGTGAGTTGACTCCTGCCCTGCGTTCTTAAGAAGAAGGATAAGAACTGGTCCTCGGTGATGATCTGGCTCCTGAACCCAGAGAGCCCACTGCTGGGAGCAGGGGCCCCACTTCAGCAGCCGGAGCAGGACGTACAGCAGGATCGTATTCAGGACCAGGTGTCCAACTACTGCAGCCCCTCCAGGGAACATGTTCCTACACCAGGGAACTCAAGTCCTGACAGGGGGACAAGGACTCGGCAGTCCTGTGGCTGGCGAAGGATCCCTGACCATCCCCCAAATAATGCAGGTAGGAGAAATCCAGCATCAGAAGGAGGAAATAGGATTTCCCTGGTGGTCCAGCTGTTAAGAATTCACCTGCCAATACAGGAGGCACAAGCTCAATCCCTGGTTTGAGAAGATCCCACATGCCACGGGGCAGCTAAACCCATGCACCACAACTACTGAGCCTTCGCTCTAGAGCCTTCAAGCTGCAGCTACTGAAGCCTGAATGCTTAGAGCCCGTGCTCTGAAACAGGAGAAACCACTGCAATGAGAAGCCCTCACACTGCAGCTAGAGAGCAGCCCCTGCTCACCACAGCTAGTGAAAGCCCGTGAGCAGCAGTGAAGACCCAGCACGGTCAAAAACAAATAAATAATCATTTTTAAAAAGAAGGAGGAGGAAGTAAACTTGAGTGTTCTCCGTGTGGGATCACACGCCCAGGACCCCCAAGAGAAATGAAAATCCCTTTGATCTTTCTAGACCCTGGGATGATCACATGGTCAGTTACAGTCCTGACACCTCCTGCCCTTGCAGAATCCCTGCCTCTCATCTAAACTGTCTCCACCAGGCTTCAGAGCTCTCATTTCAGGAGCAGAGGGAAGGCAGCCCACCTGTGTTCTACTTTAGAGGAAGGCTGTTTGGGGAACCTCTGGAGAGGCCACGTGCCTCACTGCTGACACAGTTAACCTTGGCCTTTTCCCCTCTGCCTGCTGTTCTTTCCCTAGTGACAACTGTGTCATTTGCTGATGACAGCAAGAGACACAGAGAAAGTCCATCTGGAAGGCTAGGGAGAGAAAGAGCAAAGGGCTCTAGGAAGACAGGACTGGTCAGACGCAGACGTAAACGGATGGGATCTCTCCTTCCCGTGTCAGTGATGCACTTTCTCAATAGCACTGAGCTCAGGTGACAGAGCCACTGACCACACGCTTGGTTGCATAGACGTTTTTGATTACAGAGCCGACACAGGACCCCACATCTCATCATTGTGTTCTGGTTCCCAATGGCCTCATTGGACACAGAGGCAAGAGAAGAAGTGAAAAGGGGAAGGGAAGACTCTGGAGGGAAGATTTGTACAGACTCATCTCTGGCCTACTCACTCTCTGTCTTTCCACCCATTTCTGCTTACTGCTTCCATGAGTCCTCAAATGCTTTCCCCTCCTTTGGATCTAAACTGTTCTCCTGTCCAGTTTGGCTGCTGACTCCATTTGGGCTCTCCTCCTCTTGCCAGGATTTTCAGCCCCTTCAAGACTCGCCTTCTCCTCTTGCTCCTTGGTATTCAGCATGCTGGCCATGAACCAACAGTCTGGGCTGGACATCACCTTGGAGCTTGCTAGAGATGCAGGGTCTCAGACTCAACTCAGACCTACTGAGTCAGAATCCTCATCATAGCAAGACGCCCAGATGACCTGTGTGCCCATCAAGAATTGTTACTCCACTCTAAATTAGAAGACACGTTCCCAGGAATCCGCTGGTGGTTCAGCAGTTAGGACTCAGAGCTTTCACTGCCCAGACCTGGGTTCATTCCCTGGTTGGGGAACTAAGATCCTGGAAGTCATGTGGCTTGGCCAAAAAACAAACAAACAAAAAGACAAATTCTTGACAGCAGGATTGTTTTTGCCCCATTGTATTCCCAGAGCTGACCACAATGGCTGGCAAATAGTAGATCCTCAATAAATATTAACTGAATGGGTGGATTTCTGGGCTGTTTCTCTCTGACCTCGTGGCCTTGTCCTCTTCTAAGAGGGCTTCTGACTCATTTGTACCCCCTGCACCACCCTTCCCCTTGCCCCTCCACACTCACATTTTTTCCTCCTCCTCTGCCACAGGGGACAGGAGCAGATGACAGACAGAAGAAGTGTTTGCTGAAGGTGGCTCAGAGGCCCCAGCAGAAGACGGTAGCAGGTTTTGCTGGTGTATGAGCCGCAGAGAGGAGTCACACGTGGAACAGGAAGGGTGTCACCCTCCTATCACTGACTTCTTCGCTCATCAACCAGCAAAACCTCTAACATGGTGAGGGGCCCAAGAATGATTTAGAGACAGTGCTCTTAGGGACAACAAATGCAGGTTCTGAATGACACAAAACCTGAGCTCTGGTTTGCTTCTGTGTTCACCCTTTCATTAAACGCACACATTTGAAATATTAATACTAGTAACAGAGGAGGGGATGAAGAAAATATAAAAAGTACTAGGAAACATAACATGCCCTCAAGGAGATTGCAGAAGCCCAGGCAATGAGTCTTAAGATAACTCAGTTGTTTCTGATGCTTTTCTTTCATCATAGTGTAACCTCTCACAGGAACAGCAGGAAATCAAATTGAACTCCTGGCCAGATTACACAAGGATCCTAGGATTGTCAAAGTGTAATTAAAAGGAAGAGGAAGGGATAGAAAGCTCAGAAATGGAAGCTGAATGAACTGTCAAAGAAGAGGATAAAATGTAAAAATAAGGGAGAAGGGAGAAAAGAACCAAGAAAAAAGAATGTTTTTTACAGCCATAAAATAGTCACACTGTAAACCTTTTATATATATATTTTTTTTAATTGAGGTATAATTGCTTTATGATGTTGTACTAGTTTCTGCTGTAGAAAGAAGTGAATCAGCTAAATATATAAATGCTTTTGAATTGTGCTGTTAGAGAAGACTCTTGAGAGTCCCTTGGACTGCAAGGAGATCAAACCAATCCATCCTAAAGGAAATCGGTCCTGAATGTTCATTGGAAGGACTGATCCTGAAGCTGAAGCTCCAGTTTTTGGCCACCTGATGGGAAGAACTGACTCATTGGAAAAGAGTCTGATGCTGGGAAAGATTGAAGGCAGGAGGAGAAGGGGATGACAGAGGATGAGATGGTTGGGTGGCATCATCAACTCAATGGACATGAGTTTGGGTGAACTCCAGGAGTTGGTGATGGACAGGGAGGCCTGGCATGCTGCAGTCCATGGGGTGGCAAAGAGTTGACCATGACTGAGCAATTGATACATATATCCCCTCCCTCCCAAGCCTCCCTCCCATGCCACCCCTCATCCCACCCCTCTAGGTCATCACAGTGCACTGAACCAACCCCCCGTGTTATACAGCAGCTTCCCACCAGCTCTCTGTATTACGCACTGGAGTGTATGTACACGAGTGCTACTCTCCCAGGTCACTCCACCCCACCCCACTCTGCTTTGTCCACATGTCCCTTCTCTACGTCTGTGTCTCTATTCCACATATATGCCTTAGTGAACAATATTTGTTTTTCTCTGACTTACTTCACTGTGTATAACAGACTCTCAGTTCATCCACATCACTACAAATGACCTGATTTCATTCCTTTTTATGGCTGAGTGATATTCCATTGTACCATATCTCCTTTATCCAATCATCGGTCAGTGGACATTGAGGTTGCTTCCACGTCCTGGTTATTAAAGCCACCTTGCAGTTACTTAGTAAGCAGGTGAGAAATTTCAGCTGTGAACTTGCAGACTGTGTGTTCAACTGCCTTCTGAATGTCCTGGGTAGAAGGCTGGTAAGTCTTCTCCCAGGGGCCTACTCTCAGTTGGTACCATACATTCTCCACTGCTTCATTCCCAACAGAGTGAGTTCTGCAAGGAGATGCCAATGCGAGCCCTACATGCTGAACTCCTCCTGGATGGGAACAGGAGACAGCTGTCCCTACCCCCACATTCAGTGGGTACAAGTAGATCGTGACAAAATCTACAAAGCTTGCCTTCCTTTGAAAAGGCTTCAGGTCACAGTCATCCTGGCTGGGCCAGGCAGGGGAGCTGCATCTAGGGCACTTTGCTTGAGCTGGCTGCAAAGCCAGGGGTTTCTAGGCAATCAGTATGTGTGCTGGGTGACATTCTGACTAGAAGGCATAGAGCCAAAGATCGAGGGAGTTTTGCCAGCTGAAACTGTGAATAATCACTGAGAAAAAGCTGATTGCTTAATTACAAGGTGGAGTATAAACACAGAGACAAGAAGACAACAAACAGGGGTGAGAGGGCGGGGGAACATGGGAAGCTGAGGGTCCCTGGATCCCTCTCCATGGTTGCCATGGCTTTCCAGCCCACTGCTGCCACACACCAAGCCCTGCACCATTTCTCCATCACACAGGCAACCACTGGGTTAATCAGCTCATCCTTCCAGGAGGCAGGAAAGAGATGTGAGTGGTTGACCTGGAATTACAGCAGAGAGACCAGGAACCCTAGAAAGACAGGTGTCCTGGTTGGCATTACAGAGGGACTTGAGTCAGGAACAGTTACTCGAAAGTTCCTTAACCTTGTTGATCATCATCTGTGAAGTGGGGTAATAATATAGATGTCATGAGTCCTCAGAAGAGAATAAAAAGGTAATTTTTCTAAGCCAAGGAAGTTGAGTTAGGAGGGAAGAAAGGCCGTCCTGAAAAATATGGAAATGCAGAAGCAATGAGAATTCGTTTTTCCTTCCACTACTAGCTCCGGGTTTATGCTCAACTTCCCCAGCCTCCAGTCAGCTCTGCGACACCTGACTTTGTGACCAAAGGTAACCTCTCGGTTGTCCAGTCTAGAAATAAGAACAATGGCCTCTCTGCTATGAGTAACAAAAACTGATAATGGCCACCCCTTCAGGCTTGTCTTCTGCAGCCGTCTAAACTCTTACGCTTCCAAACTTTCATATTACAGTGACTCCTGCCATTGCTTCTTGGCGATCAAACTACTGCTCATAAAGCTCAGCTCAAGCATCAGCTCACCAGGAAGCCTTCCTTGAATGCTTGGTTTCATTTGGATGCTCCCTTCCCACACACAGTTTCTCATAGCACCCATTATAGGACTTCCATTCTCTTCTTTTTAAAATCCGTTAATTAATTAGTCTGTGCCAGGTCTTAGCTGTGGCATGTAGGGATCTTTTGATAGTTCTCTGTCTAAGGACGGAATCTGGGTCTCCTACCTTGGGAGTGTGGAGTCTTAGCCCTGGGACCACCAGGGAAGTCCCCAAGTCATTGTCTTCGCATCTGTTGTCTTTGCTGTCTCCTATGAGATTCTGAGTAAGGACTGCCATATTCACCTCTGTGTTTCCACCTTTTAGCACAATACCTGGCCCATTACAGGCTTTCCTGGTGGCACTAGTGGTAAATAATCCACCTGCCAATGCAAGAGATGTAGGTTTGATCCCTGGATGGGGATTTCCCCTGGGGGAGGAAATGGCAACCCACTCCAGTATTCTTGCCTGAAAAATCCCATGAGCAGAGGAGCCTGGTGGGCTACAGTCCATGGGATCACAAAGATTCAAACACAACTGAACTACTGAGCACGCCTGCTGGCCCATTACAGATTATCAACAAGTGCTCAAATAATTAATTGGAAATAAAATGGATGGGGAGTAAGCTTCCTGGATATGTGGGGGGCAGGGGGAGTGAGAGGCAAAAACAAGATGTACACTTGCCCAAGTTTGTAATCCACTCGAGCTTTAACTCCTGGAAAAAGGAAAATGAAATAAATGACTAAGTGCACTAAAAGATTTTTAACAGCCCTGCTCTGTGCCCCTAATAAGAAAGTGAGTTAGAAAAGGATGTAGGGCATCTTTCCTGGATAGATTTAGAGCAGAAATGAAATATCTTTATGCAGCTACAGGCAAAAGTCAATACCAAAACAATAAGTGAGAAAAAGGAAATTTCCAATCAGAAAACTCCTTAAAGGGAGGATTTGGGTTACAAGATCCCGATGGGACTTTAAGCCAAGATTTCTTCAACTGTAGGCGTGCCCTGTTGAACTTACTTCCCAGTGAAATGCAAGCAGACCTGGCCTGGCAGAGCTAGAAAGTCCTTGGATATGACATCAGGGAAATTGCCTTACACATGAACTATATACTTGTTCCTCTTTAATAGTTTCCTGGGTATAAATTGCCCTAAGAAAACTGGGTTATTGAGGGAAGGGCCTGTGCTTTTAAATTGATCTGTGTTTCCTCCTCCTTATACACACACACACACACACACCATCTAAAATGGGTCCAGGCAGCTACATGGGCTGGGCGAATACTCAGTTAAAACAGATTTGAGTAAATAACTACCATCTCCTTGGGTTTAGATTGTTGACAAACATTTACAGATTATTTACCACGTGCCCTTCTCTGTACTGATAGCTTCATATGCTTTATTTCACGCAATTTACACAATTAGTTACTGAGGCTGGAATATCTCTATCCTCATTTCACTGATAAGGAAACTTGAGGGCAAAGAGGTTAAGAAACACGCCCATGTTCGTGCAGAGGGTAAGGGGTGGGTGAAGCTGGGATACAAATCCAGGCAGTCTGACCTCAGAGTGCCCAGTCTTAACCACGACTTTCTTTTTTTTGACTGTACCACAAGGCATGTGGAATCTAGCTCCCCGACAAGGGATCGGGATCACACCTGCACTTCTGCACTGGAAGCACAGTTTTAACCACTGGACCACCAGGAAGGTACACCACTACTTTCTGTCTGAAGAGGTAAAGCACATGTAGCTGCTGACTGCTGATCTGTCTCTAGCACCACCAGGTGTGATGGGCTGAATGTCTGTGTCCCCCCAAATGTGTATGCTGAAACCCTAATGCCCCATGTGACTGTGCTTGGAGACAGGGTCTTTAAGGAGGTACATGCATGCTCATACGTGCTCAGTAGCTTCAGTCGTGCCCACTCCTTGCGACCCCATGAACTGTAGCCCACCGGGCTCCTCTGTCCTTGAGATTTACCAGGCAAGAATACTGAAGTGGGCTGCCATTTCCTCCTCCAGAGAATCTCCCCAACCCAGGGATCTCCCCAACCCAGGGATCTCCCCATCTCCTGCAGCTCCTACACTGCGGGCAAATTCTTTACCACTGGTCATCAGGGAAGTCCTCTTTAGGATATAAATAAGATTGAAGGAGGGCATAGAGGTAGGACCCTGATCCAATAGGCGTGCTGCATGCTAAGTCGCTTCAGTCATGTCTGATTCTGCGACCCCATGGACTGTAGCCCACCAGGCTCCTCTGTCCATGGGATTCTCCAGGCAAGAATACTGGAGTGGGTTGCATGCCCTCCTCCAGGGGATCTTCCCGACCCAGGGATCGAACCCACTCAGGGATCTCCCCAACCCAGGGATCTCCCCATCTCCTGCAGCTCCTACACTGCGGGCAAATTCTTTACCACTGGTCATCAGGGAAGTCCTCTTTAAGGATATAAATAAGATTGAAGGAGGGCATAGAGGTAGGACTCTGATCCAATAGGCGTGCTGCATGCTAAGTCGCTTCAGTCATGTCTGATTCTGCGACCCCATGGACTGTAGCCCACCAGGCTCCTCTGTCCATGGGATTCTCCAGGCAAGAATACTGGAGTGGGTTGCATGCCCTCCTCCAGGGGATCTTCCTGACCAGGGATCGAACCCACATCTCTTATGTCTCCTGCATTGGTAGGCAGGTTCTTTACCACTAGTGCCACCTGGGAAGCTTAATCCAGTAGGACAGGGGTCCTTATAAGAAGAGATGCAGAGAAGAAAAGCAGTATCAAGACACAGTGAGATGGCAGCCATCTGCAAGCCAGGAAGAGAATTCCCACCAGAAACCAACACTGCCTGTACCTTTATCTTGAACTTCTGACCTCCAGAGTGTGAGAAAAAGGTATGCTGTTCCTAAATAGGAAAATACATAATGAACTCACTCTGCTGTACACCTGAAACTATCACAACATTGTTAACCAACTATATTCCAATATAAAATAAAAAGTTAAAAATAAAAGTGTTGTTCGAGCCACCCAACCATGGTATTTTGCTAAGGCAGTCAGAGACGATTGATAAACCAAGCCAGCATCTTCCAACACAGGCAAAGTATACACTGAGCGCCTCCTCGGAGCCCAGTTGAGCACAGCCTCCTCCTCCAATTCCCACCCTTTTCTCCAGGGTCTTGGAGCTGACCCCAGCACCCCAGGCTCCAGCAGCAACTCATCCTATGACCAGCATCAGAGCTTTCCCATCTCATGTTCCACTCCAGTGGTGCAAAGGCTAGCTGGGTTTGCTGTGGTTATGCAGGCACTATGTTGGTCTTCTTAGCATTGCAGACGTTACTCCCCATCACTGCCCAGGGAAAGCAGTGCTGTGGTATCTGCCCAGTTGGTTGTTTTGTGGATGAAATGCAAAGGTTTGTGTACAGGGCTTTGAACAGCGGTCATCACCCGGTCAGTGTTCACTTGGGAGGGTTATTAACTCTCCCTGCATCCCAACTGGTAATTTGGTAAAAGCTGGACTTTGACCCTTGATCTTTCTTCCTCCAAAGACCAAGCTATAAGCTTTCCAAGGTGACAACCAGCTCATGTGATAAATCAATTCGACATCATACCAGTATGACTCTCTCCACCATTCATTAAGCAGGATTTCTTTCTAGTCTATTCATTTTGGTTGAGAAAAAAAAAAAAAGAATATGTGTGTCTGTTGTATGCATGTGTGTGTATGCATACATATATTTTTCAACTAAAAGTCAAGTCATGCTGTCACAGAAGAGAGTGGCCAAAGTAAAGTCTGGCAGACTAAAGCTTTTTACCTTTACCCTGGAGAACAAGCTGCAAATAGTTCAGACCAACCAGAGGTGGACTGGAGTGGCCAAGGCTTGTTTTCTCATCCACACAAAGGTCTCCAAAACACTCCCAAAGTTGCATTTATAGTAACCCCTATGCATACAAAAGGTCACAAAGGAGGGAGGGGTGGATGCAGAAACTCAGGTATTCTGGGCCTGTCATGGACCTTCAGAAAGAATCTAGTCAGAGCGGGGACTGTGGTAGAAGTGTGCTGGTCATAAATCTGTACTCAATTCCAGACCTAGTTGTCAGATCTTCTGATTTTTCAAGAAAAGTTAGATACACCTGAAACTACCACAGTATCGTAAATCAACTATATTCCAACAAAAATTAGAAAAAAAGTCATGCCCTAGGCCCTCAAAACCATACTCTGTCAGTGTTTCAGGCTGTGAAATGAAGGGCAGAGTCTGGTGGACCTGACGTTCAGTGCTTCTGACAGCTGACTCTATTACTTAAAATGCAAAGAATGAGATGCACATTTTTAGCACCAGCTCACAACACATAGTGGGTTCTTAGTAAACTCTCATTCTTTATTGAATTCTATTGAATTGCTCTGGGGTAAAGGGAGAAGGTACGGGGAGGAGCTGGCATGGGGTACACAGAGGTTAAAATTAGAAAAAAAGTCATGCCCTAGGCCCTCAAAACCATACTCTGTCAGTGTTTCAGGCTGTGAAATGAAGGGCAGAGTCTGGTGGACCTGACGTTCAGTGCTTCTGACAGCTGACTCTATTACTTAAAATGCAAAGAATGAGATGCACATTTTTAGCACCAGCTCACAACACATAGTGGGTTCTTAGTAAACTCTCATTCTTTATTGAATTCTATTGAATTGCTCTGGGGTAAAGGGAGAAGGTACGGGGAGGAGCTGGCATGGGGTACACAGAGGTCCAATCCAGTGTTAAAAGCCAAGAAACAGGGTTGTCCATTTGTTCCAAGCAGGCCTCTAGCTCATATCTTGGACCTACTGATTAAGCACTCAGCAGAATAGCTGTGTAAGTGTTAGGATGGGAGCAGAATTTTAAGAAGCCATTCAAAATAAGCACAGCTCATGACATCATTGTCTGTTTCACAGTGATGTTGAGGGAGCCTCAGTGGCCAACCGGGAATTGGGTCACAAAGACAGCAGGAACAAAATATGGATCAACGTGTGAGGGACTGGGAGAAAAGGGCCTCCATGCTATTCCTAGTGTGGGGAGCCTGGGAAGACAACAGACTAACTGTGCACACGACTGCTATTCATTAGGCTTCCCCACCAGCAGTCATGAGCCAAGGAAGACAAAGGAGGGGCTCCGAGTCCCCATCACTGGCTCCCGGTTAAGTGCAGAGGCCGTGATCTGCCTGCAGCTAGTAGGCTAGACTTTCAGCTCATGCTCTGCTGTGCAATTTGTAAGCCCCCACTTTGCAAAACCAGCACCAGTTTCTAAATTTAGGCAGCTAGAAATGTTCATTTTAAGGCCAAGGATCTGGAGTTGGTGTAAGCAGGGAAGATACCACAGTCCCCATTGGCTCCCACTCTGTCACTGTGACAGTGTCGGCAATGAATGGTAAAGCTGCAGCTTGCCTTCCAAACTGTGGCAGTCATTTTTTAAATGAGATCATCCAAATAAATGGCTATTTTAAGTCCAGGGCAAAGACGTACACTTATATCATAGGAACACTCTGAAAGAAGCCAGTCCACCAAGTTCCCAGGTCCCCAAAGAGCTTAATTCACTGGGTCTTGCTGGGG
>SJXQ01009875.1:21513-60803 GCA_006408695.1 Aepyceros melampus | reverse complement strand
ACTCGATTGGGCCCGTGCTTTGTGCCCTCCCAGGACCGAGCAGCTCAGGTGTTTGGCGAACACAGTCGCGCAGCTTATCGCCCTCTTCTGCTGCTCAGTGTTCCGGGTGTAACCTGGGACTCCTTGTCAGGTAAATTGTTATCTGTCCAGTACCCTGGGAAGTCTCAGTTAAAAAAGAAGCCTGCTTGTGGTTTGATCAGCACAGTCCCTCTGGGGCTGCAATTGCCATGTTCCAGCCCTTACAGCTCTGGCTGCCTGCCGCCGGCAGGGGCTGGCGGGCAGCCAGCTATTTCTGTTCTGTCCTTTGTTCTGTGCGCGGTCCTGGCAGTGTCTTATGTTCGAGCTTCTCGCGTGGTAACTGTCCCACAGTCTGGTATGCTAGCCTGAGTTAGTTCGCTCCGGTTACGCACGAACGTTCCAGCCCGATTCTTAAGAAGCGCTGCTGCCCGCGTCTCCTGTGCCTACTTGCCCAGCCCCCACTTGCTAGTGGCTGGTGCAGGCCTCTGCTCTGCCTCTCCTCCAGGGGAATCACCGCCAGGCTCGCAAACTGCTGGTCTCAATCACCATTCATTTTTCCTCCTCCCTGCCATGTGCCTTCAAGACTCGCCACAGATTCCGCAGTGAGAGTGCTTCCCGGCATTTGGAAACTTCTCTCCCTTTAAAACTCTCTTCCCAGGACAGGACTCCCTTCCCGGGACAGAGCTCCCTGCCCACCTCCTTTGTTTCTCTTTTCCTCTTCTGTATTTTTCCTACCTGTTTTTGAAGACAATGTTCTGCTTTTCTGGATGCCTGATGTCCTCTGCTCGCACTCAAAAGTTGCACTGTAGAATTTACCCAGCGTTGAGATGTTCTTTTGATGAATTTGTGCAGGAGAAAGTGCTATCTCCCTCCTATTCCTCCGCCATCTTAGGCGCCCCCCCCTCCATCTTGGTGTTTCTCCAGTTGCAGCAGGTACTTCTTGAGCTATGACGGGGACCTCAGGGACCTGCTCGTGTGGCCTCAGGAGAGGCCAGGCTCCGTTCAAATGGCGAGGGACCTATCGGGATTCCCTCCAGTTGGTGGCCGGTCCTAAGTCCTCGTCGGGAGCTGCAGGACGAACCTGTGGTTTCCTCGAAAGTGCTGAAATGGGACTTGGGCACCTCTGGAGTGTCCACAGGGGAGTCAGGCCTTGTCTACAGTGAAGACATGCACGCCTGCTCTCCTCCTGAGCTGAAGCAGCACTGTCAGGCTTCGAGTCACTTTCACCCAGGGATCTGTGGCTTGGCTGGAGGTACCACCAGGGCTATCACACGTGTCAACATGGGGTGAGTCGATCTTAGCGGTGACAGTCGAGACAGTGCAAGCAAATCAGGTTCATCTGGAGTGGACTGAGATTTCTGGATATTTGTGGCATGATGGCACATTCCCTGGAGTTCCTCTCGACTCTCCTGTGAAGAGCACGTCCTCCTGAGATGCGACGGGAACGCCAGGAATGCCTTCCCGATGAAGCAGGGAAAGGAACCCTCATCTCGAGCTGAGGAGGGGACAACGGGGCTCCTCTTCAGTTGTGGCGTGACCCTCGGGGTTCCTGTCGAGTGGAGGCGCGTGTGTCGGGGAACTTCTTGAGTTGCAGAGGGGAGTGAAGGATCCTTTCGAGGTCCAAGAGGGAAGGTGTGATTTCCCTCGACCTGCGGCTGTGGAAAAAGACCTCAACACGCCTGGAAGGGAGAACCTTCTGGTGTTTCTCGAGTTGTGGCAGGTCCTTCTCGAGTTACGACGGGGACTTCTGGGACCCGTTCGTGTGGCCTCAGGAGAGGCCAGTCTCCGAGCGCATGGCGAGGGCCCTCTCGGGATTCCTCTCCAGTCGGTGGCGGGTCCTAGGTCCACGTCTGGAGCTGCGGACGGACCCTGAGCTTAATTCAAAAGTGCTGACATGAGACTTGGGTCCCTCTGGAGTGTCCACAGGGTGGTCAGGCCTCGTCTCGAGTGGAGACATGCACGCACGCTCTCCTCCTGTGCTGTAGCAGCACTGTCAGGCTTCCTGTCACGTTGACACAGGGATCTGTGGCTTTCTCTAGAGATGCCACCAGGGTGTCACACGTGCCACCATGGGGTTAGTTGATGCTCCGGGAGACAGTCGAGGCTGTGCCGGGAAATCTGGTGCATCTGGAGTGGATTGAGAATTCTGGGTACCTGTGGCCTGATGGCATGATCCCTGGAGTTCCTCTCTAATCTCCTGGGGAGAGCACCTCCACCTGATATGCGATGGGAAAGCCGCGAATCTCTTCCTGACGAAGCAGGGAAAGGAACCCTCATCTCGCGTTGAGGAGGGCACAACGGGGCTCCTCTTGAGTTGTGGCGGGACCCTCAGGGTTCCTGTAGAGTGGAGGCGCGAGTGTCAAGGAACTTCGTGAGTTGCAGCAAGGGAGTGAAGGACACTTTCTAGGTCCAAAAGGTAAGATGTGATTTCACTCGACATGTAGCAGCAGAAAAGGGCCTCAACGCACCTGGAAGTGAGAACCTCCTGCTGTTTCTCGAGTTGAGGCAGGTCCTTCTCGAGTTATGACGGGGAACTCAAGGACCCACTCGTGTGGATTTAGGAGAGGCCATGTTCCGTGCAAATGGCGAGGAACCTCTCGTGATTCCTCTCCAGTTAGTGGCAGGTCCTAAGTCCTCGTCCGGAGCTGCGACTGGACACTGAGCTTTCCTTGAAAGTGATGACATGGGAATTGGGCCCGTCCGGAGTGTTCACAGGGGAGTAAGGCCTAGTCTCCACTGGAGACATGCACGCCCACTCTCCTCCTGAGCTGTAGCAGCACTGTCAGGCTTCCTGTCAATTTCACCCAGGGATCTGTGGCTTTGCTCGAGGTGCCACCAGGGTTATCACACGTGTCACCATGGGGTGTGTTGATCCTCACGGTGACAGTCGAGGAAGTGCAGGCAAATCAGGTTCCTCTGGAGTGGATTGAGATTTCTGGATACTTGTGTCCTGATGGCACATACCCTGGAGTTCCTCTCGACTCTTCTGTGAACAGCACCTCCTCCTGAGATGCGACAGGTACGCTGCGAATCCCTTCCTGACGAAGCAGAGAAAGGAACCCTCATCTCGAGCTAAGGAGGGCACAGCGGGCTCCTCACGAGTTGTGGCGGGACACTCGGGGTCCCTCTCGAGTGGAGGCTCGTGTGTCGGGGAACTTCTTGAGTCGCAGAGGGGAGTGAAGGACCCTTTTGAGGTCCAAGAGGGAAGGTGCGATTTCCCTCAACATGCGGCAGCGGAACAGGGCCTCAAAGCGCCTGGAAAAGAGAACCTCCTGTTGTTTCTCGAGTTGCGGCATGTCCTTCTCGACTTACGACGGGGACCTCAGGGACCCCCTCGTGTGGGCTCAAGTGAGGCCAGTCTCCGTGCGAATGGCGAGGGACCTCTCGGGATTCCTCTCCAGTCTGTGGAGGGTCCTAGGTCCGCGTCTGGAGCTGCGGCGGGACACTGAGCTTTGCTGGAAAGTGCTGACATGGGACTTGGGCCCCTCCAGAGTGTCCACAGGGGATTCAGGTCTCCTCTCCAGTGGAGACATGCAGGCCCGCTATCCTCCTGAGCTGTAGCAGCACTGTCAGGCTTCCTGTCACGTTGATACAGGGGTCTGTGGCTTTCCCTCGAGGTGCCACCAGGGCTGTCACACGTGCCACCATGGGGTGAGTTGATCCTCGGGGTGACAGTCGAGGCAGTGCAGGGAAATCTGGTTCATCTGGAGTGGATTGAGAGTTATGGGTACCTGAGGCCTGATAGCATGATCCCTGGAGTTCCTCTCAACTCTCCTGTTAAGAGCATCTCCTCCTGAGGTGCGACGGGAACGCCAGGAATCCCTTCCCGACGAAGCAGGGAAAGGAACCCTCATTTCGAGCTGAGGAGGGAACAGCACGGCCCCTTTTTTGTTGTGGCAGAACCCTCGGGGTTACTCTCGAGTGGAGGCGTGTGTGTCGGGGAACTTCTTGAGTCGCAGCAAGGGAATGAAGGACCCTTTCGAGGTCCTAGAGGGAAGGTGTGATTTCCTGTGACATGCGGCAGCGGAAAAGCGCCTCAACGCGCCTGGAAGGGAGAACCTCCTGGTATTTCTCGAGTTGTGGCAGGTCCTTCTCTAGTTGTGACGGGGACCTCAGGGACCTGCTCATGTGGCCGCAGGAGAGGCCAGGCTCTGTGCAAATGGCGAGGTACTTCTCGGGATTCCTCTCCAGTTGGTGGCGGGTCCTAAGTCCTCGTCCGGAGCTGCGGCTGGACACTGAGGTTTCCTCGAAAGTGCTGACATGGGAATTGGGCCCCTCCGGAGTGTCCACAGGGGAGTCAGGCCTAGTCTCCACTGGAGACATGCACGCCCACTCTCCTCCTGAGCTGTAGCAGCACTGTCAGGCTTCCTGTCACTTTCACCCAGGGATCTGTGGCTTTGCTCGAGGTGCCACCAGGGCTATCACACGTGTCACCATGGGGTGAGTCAATCCTCGCGGTGACAGTCGAGGCAGTGCAGGCAAATCAGGTTCCTCTGGAGTGGATTGAGATTTCTGGATGCTTTTGGCCTGATGGCACATACCCTGGAGTTCCTCTCGACTCTTCTGTGAAGAGCAGCTCCTCCTGAGATGCGACAGGTACGCTGCGAATCCCTTCCTGACGAAGCAGAGAAAGGAACCCTCATCTCGAGCTAAGGAGGGCACAGCGGGCTCCTCACGAGTTGTGGCGGGACACTCGGGGTCCCTCTCGAGTGGAGGCTCGTGTGTCGGGGAACTTCTTGAGTCGCAGAGGGGAGTGAAGGACCCTTTTGAGGTCCAAGAGGGAAGGTGCGATTTCCCTCAACATGCGGCAGCGGAACAGGGCCTCAAAGCGCCTGGAAAAGAGAACCTCCTGTTGTTTCTCGAGTTGCGGCATGTCCTTCTCGACTTACGACGGGGACCTCAGGGACCCCCTCGTGTGGGCTCAAGTGAGGCCAGTCTCCGTGCGAATGGCGAGGGACCTCTCGGGATTCCTCTCCAGTCTGTGGAGGGTCCTAGGTCCGCGTCTGGAGCTGCGGCGGGACACTGAGCTTTGCTGGAAAGTGCTGACATGGGACTTGGGCCCCTCCAGAGTGTCCACAGGGGATTCAGGTCTCCTCTCCAGTGGAGACATGCAGGCCCGCTATCCTCCTGAGCTGTAGCAGCACTGTCAGACTTCCTGTTCCTTTCACCCAGGGATCTTTGGCTTTGCTCGCGGTGCCACCAGGGCTATCACACGTGTCACCATGGGGTGAGTTGATCCTCGCGGTGACAGTCGAGGCAGTGCAGGCAAATAAGTTTCATGTGAAGTGGAATGAGATTTCTGGATACTTGTGGCCTGATGGCACATTCCCTGGAATTCCCTGGACTCTCCTGTGAAGAGCACCTCCTCCTGAGATGCAACGGGAATGCCGGGAATCCCTTCCCGACGAAGCAGAGAAAGGAACCCTCATCTCGAGCTGAGGAGAGGACAACGGGGCTCCTCTTGAGTTGTGGCGGGACACTCAGGGTTCCTGTCAAGTCGAGGCGTGTGTGTCAGGGAACTTCTTGAGTCGCAGCAAGGGAGGGAAGGACCCTTTCGAGGTCCAAGAGGTAAGGTGTCATTTCGCTCGACATGCAGCAGCAGAAATGGGCCCCAACGCACCTGGAAGGGAGAACCTCATGGTGTTTCTCGAGTTGCGCCAGGTCCTTCTCGAGTTACGACGGGGACCTCGGGGACCCACTCGTGTAGCCTCAGGAGAGGCCAGGCTCCGTGCACATGGGGAGGTACCTCTCAAGATTCCTCTCCAGTTGGTGGCGGGTCCTAAGTCATCGTCCGGAGCTGCATCCGCAACCTGAGGTTTCCTCAAAAGTGCTGACATGGGACTTGGGCCCGTCCGGAGTGTCCACAGGGTAGTCAGGCCTCGTCTCCAGTGGAGACATGCACGCCTGCTCTCCTCCTGAGGTGTAGCAGCACTGTCAGGCTTCCTGTTCCTTTCACCCAGGGATCTTTGGCCTTGCTCGAGGTGCCACCAGAGCTATCACACGTGTCACCATGGGGTGAGTCGATCCTCGTGGTGACAGTTGAGGCAGTGCAGGCAAATAAGTTTCATGTGAAGTGGAATGAGATTTCTGGATACTTGTGACCTGATGGCACATTCCCTGGAGTTCCCCTGGACTCTCCTGTGAAGAGCACCTCCTCCTGAGGTGCGACGGGAATGCCGGGAATCCCTTCCCGACGAAGCAGAGAAAGGAACCCTCATCTCGAGCTGAGGAGAGGACAACGGGGCTCCTCTTGAGTTGTGGCGGGACCCTCGGGGTTCCTCTCGAGTGGAGGCGCGTGTGTTGGGGAACTTCCTGAGTCGCAGAGGGGAGTGAAGGACCCTTTTGAGGTCCAAGAGGGAATTGTGATTTCCCTCGACATGCGGCAGTGGAAAAGGGCCTCAAAGCGACTGGAAGGGAGAACATTCTGGTGTTTTTCGAATTGCGGCAGTTCCTTCTCGAGTTACGACGGGGATCTCTGGTAACTGCACGTGTGCCTCAGGAGAGGCCCGTCTCCCTGCGAATGGCGAGGGACCTCTTGGGATACTCCCCCAGTCGGTGGCGGGTCCTAGAACCGCGTCTGGAGCTGTGGCCAGACCCTGAGCTTTGCTCGAAAGTGCTGACATGGGACTTGGGTCCCTCTCGAGTGTCCACATGGTGGTAATGCCTTGTCTCGAGTGGAGACATGCGCGCCCGCTCTCCTCCTGAGATGTAGCAGCACTGTCAGGATTCCTGTCGCGTTGACACATGGATCTGTGGCTTTCCCTCGAGATGCCACCAGGGCTGTCACACGTGCCACCATGGGGTGAGTCGATCCTCAGGGTGACAGTCGAGAGAGTGCAGGGAAATAAGGTTCATCTGGAATGGACTGAGACTTCTGGGTACTTGTGGCCTGATGGCACGATCTCTGGAGTTCCTCTCCACTCTCCTGTGGAGAGCACGTCCTCCTGATATGCGATGGGAATGCCGCAATTCCCTGCCCGACGAAGCACAGAAAGTAAACCTCATCTCACGCTGAGGAGGGGAAAACGGGGCTCCTCTTGAATAGTGGCGGGACCCTCAGGGTTCCTCTCGAGTGGAGGTGCGTGTGTCGGGGAACTTCTTGAGTCGCAGCTAGAGAGTGAAAGAACATTTCGAGGTCAAAGAGGGAAGGTGTAATTTCCCTAGACACGCGGCAGCGGAAAAGCGCCTCAACGAGCCTGGAAGGGAGAACCTCCTTGTGTTTCTCGAGTTGCAGCAAGTCCTTCTCGAGTTATGATGGGGACCACAGGGACCCGCTCATGTGGCCACAGGAGAGGCCAGGCTCCGTGCAAATGGCGATGCACCTCTCGGGATTCCTCTCCAGTTGGTCGCGGGTCCTAATTCCTCGTCAAGAGGTGTGGACGGCCCTTAGGTTTCCTGGAATTTGCTCACATGGGACTTGGGCCCCTCCGGAGTGTCCACAGGGGAGTCAGGCCTCGTCTCCAGTGGAGACATGCACACCCGCTCTCCTCCTGAGCTGTAGCAGCACTGTCAGGCTTCCTGTCACTTGCACCCAGGGATCTGTGGCTTTGCTCGAGGTGCCACCAGGGCTATCACAAGTGTCACCATGGGGTGAGTCGATCCTCACGGTGACATACGAGGCAGTGCAGCAAATCAGGTTGATCTGGAGTGGACTGAGGTTTCTGGACAGTTGTGGCCTGATGGCACATTCCCTGAAGTTCCTCTCGATTCTCCTCTGAAGAGCACCTCCTCCTGAGATGCGACGGGAATGCCGGGAATCCCTTCCCGACGAAGCAGGGAAAGGAACCCTCATCTTGCGCTGAGGAGGGGACAACGGGGCTCCTCTTGAGTTGTGGCGGGACCCTCGGGGTTCCTCTCAAGTTGAGGCGTGTGTGTCGGATAAGTTCTTGAGTCGCAGAGGGGAGTGAAGGACCCTTTCGATGTCCAAGAGGGAAGTTGTGATTTCCCTCGACATGCGGCAGTGGAAAAGGGCGTCAACGCGACTGGAAGGGAGAACCTTCTGGTGTTTCTCGAGTTGCGTCAGGTCCTTCTCTAGTTACGACGGGGACCTCTGGGACCCGCTCGTGTGGCCTTAGGAGAGGCCAGTCTCCATGCGAATGGCGAGGGCCCTCTTGGGATTCCTCTCCAGTTGGTGGCGGGTCCTCTGTCTTCGTCTGGAGCTGCGGCCGGAACCTGAGGTTTTCCTCGAACGTGCTGACATGGGACTTGAGTCCCTCTGGAGTGTTCACAGTGGAGTCAGCCCTCGTCTCGAGTGGAGACATGCACGCCAGCTATCCTCCTGAGCTGTAGCAACACTGTCATGCTTCCTGTCGCGTTGAAACCGGGGTCTGTGGCTTTCCCTCGAGGTGCGACCAGGACTGTCACATTTGCCACCATGGGGTGAGTCGATCCTCGGGGTGACAGTCAGACAGTGCAGGGAAATCAGCTTCATCTGGAGTGGATTGAGACATCTAGTTAATTGTGCCCTGATGGCACGATCCCTGGAGTTCCTCTCGACTCTCCTGTGGAGAGCACCACCGTCTCATATGTGACGGGAACGCCGGGAATCCCTACCCGACGAAGCAGAGAAAGGAACCCTGATCTCGAGCAGAGGAGGGGAAAACGGGGCCCCTTTTGAGTTGTGGCGGGACCTTCGGGGTTCCTCTCGAGTAGAGGCGCGTGTGTCGGGGAACTTCTTGAGTCCCAGCATGGGACTAAAGGAACCTTTCAATGTCCAAGAGGGAAGGTGTGATTTCCCTCGACATGCGCCAGTGGAAAAGGGTCTCAACGTGCCTGGAAGGGAGAACCTCCTGCTGTTTCTCGAGTTGCGGCAGGTCCATCTCGAGTTACGACGGGGACCTCAGGGACCTGCTCGTGTGGCCTCAGGAGAGGCCAGTCTCCGTGCAAATGGCGAAGTACCTCTCGGGATTCCTTTCCAGTTGCTGGCGGGTCCTGACTCCTCGTCCAGAACTGCGGCCGGATCCTTAGGTTTCCCGAAAGTGCTGACATGGGACTTGGGCCCCTCCAGTGTGTCCACAGGGAAGTCAGGCCTCGTCTCCAGTGGAGACATGCATGCCCGCTGTCCTCCTGAGCTGTAGCAGCACTGTCAGGCTTCCTGTCACTTTCACCCAGGGATCTGTGGCTTTCACTCGATCTGCCACCAGGGCTGTCACACCTACCACCATGGGGTGAGTCGATCCTCGGGGTGACAGGCGAGGCAGTGCAGGGAAATCAGGTTCATCTGGAGTGGATTGAGATTTCTCGGTACTTGTGGCCTGAAGGCACGATCCCTGGAGTTCCTCTCGACTGTCCTGTGGAGAGCACCTCCTCCTGAGATGCGATGGGAACGCCGGGAATCCCTTCCCGACAAAGCAGGTAAAGGGACCCTCATCTCGAGCTGAGGAGGGAACAACGGGGCTCCTCTTGAGTTGCGGCAGAACCCACGGGTTCCTCTCGAGTCGAGGTGCATGTGTCATGGAACTTCTTGAGTTGCAGAGCGGAGTGAAGGACCCTTTCGAGGTCCAAGAAGGAAGGCGTGATTTCCCTCGACATGCGGCAGTGGAAAAGGGCCTCAACGCGACTGAAAGGGAGAACCTTCTGGTGTCTCTCGAGTTGTGGCAGGTCCTTCTCCAGTTACAACGGGGACCTCTGGGACCCGCTTGTGTGGCCTCAGGAGAGGCCAGTCTCTGTGCGAATGGCGAGGGACCTCTCGGGATTCCTCTCGAGTAGAGGCGCGTGTGTCGGGGAACTTCTTGAGTCGCAGCAAGGGAGTGAAGGACCCTTTCGAGGTCCAAGAGGGAAGGTGTGATTTCCCTCGTCATGCGACAGTGGAAAAGGGACTCAGCGCGACTGGACGGGAGAATCTTCTGGTGTTTATGGAGTTGTGGCAGGTCCTTCTCGGGTTACGATGGGGACCTCTGGGACCTGCTTGTGTGACCTCAGGAGAGGCCAGTCACCGTGCGAATGGCGAGGGACCTCTCGGGATTCCTCTCCAGTCGGTGGTGGGTCCTCTGTCCTCGTCTGCACCTGCGGCCAGACTCAGAGGTTTCCTCGAATGTGCTGACATGGGACTTGGGTCCCTCTGGCGTGTTCACAGTGGAGTCAGGCCTCGTCTCGAGTGGAGACATGCACTCCAGCTATCCTCCTGAGCTGCATCAACACTGTCAGGCTTCCTGTCGTGTTGAAACATGGGTCTGTGGCTTTCCCTCGAGGTGCCACCAGGGCTGTCACACGTGCCACCATGGGGTGAGTCGATCCTCAGGGTGACAGTCGAGACAGTGCAGGGAAACCAGGTTCATCTGGAGTGGATTGAGACTTCTGGGTACTTGTGGCCTGATGGCATGATCCCTGGATTTCCTCTCGACTCTCCTGTGCAGAGCACCTCCTCCTGATATGGGATGGGAACGCCGCGAATTCCTTCCGGACGAAGCATGGAAAGTAACCCTCATCTCGCGCTGAGGAGGGGACAACGGGCTCCTCTTGAGTTGTGGCGGGACCCTCGGATTTCCTCTCGAGTGGAGGCAAGTGTCTCGGGGAACTTTTTGAGTTGCAGCAAGGGAGTGAAGGACCCTTACGAGGTCCAAAAGGAAGGTGTGATTTCGCTAGACATGCAGCAGGCAGAAAAGGGCCTCAACGCGACTGGAAGGGAGAACCTTCTGGTGTTTCTCGAGTTCTGGCTGGTCCTTCTTGAATTATGACGGGGACCTCTGGGACCCATTTGTGTGGCCTCAGCAGAGGCCAGTTTCCGTGCGAATGGCGAGCGGTCACTCGGGATTCCTCTCCAGTCGGTGGCGGGTCCTCTGTCTTCATCTGGAGCTGCGACTGGACCTGAGGTTTCCTCGAATGTGCTGACATGGGACTTCGGTCCCTCTGGATTGTCCACAGTGGAGTCAGCCCTCATCTCGAGTGGAGAAATGCATGCCAGCTATCCCCCTGAGCTGTAGCAGCACTGTCAGGCTTCTTGTCACGTTGACACAGGGATCTGTGGCTTTCCCTCGAGATGCCACCACGGCTGTCACACGTGATACCATGGGGTTAGTCCATCCTGGGGGTGACATTCGAGACAGTGAAGGGAAATCTGGTTCTTCTGGAGTGGATTGAGACTTCTGGGTACCTGTGGCTTGAGAGCACGATGCCTGGAGTTCCTCGCGACCCTCGTGTGGAGAGCACCTCCTCATGAGATGCGACGGGAACACTGGGAATCCCTTCCTGACGAAGCACGGTATGGAACCCTCATCTCGCGCTGAGGAGGAGACAACGGGGCTCCTCTTGAGTTGTGGCGGGACCCTCGGGGTTCCTTTTGAGTGGAGGCGCATGTGTTGGGGAACTTCTGGAGTGAGAGAGGGGAGTGAAGGACCCTTCCGAGGTCCAAGAGGGAAGGTGTGATTTCCCTTGACATGTGGCAGCAGAATAGGGCCTCAACGCACCTGGAAGAGACAACCTCCTGGTGTTTCTCCAGTTGCAGCAGGTCCTTCTCGAGTTACGACGACGACTCAGGAACCTGCTCGTGTGGCCTCAGGAGAGGCCAGGCTCCGTGCAAATGGCGAGGTACCTCTCGGGATTCCTCTCCAGTTGGTGGCGGGTCCTAAGTCCTTGTCCGGAGCTGCGGCCAGACCCTGACGTTTCCTCAAAAGTGCTGTAATGGGACTTGGGCCCCTCCAGAGTGTCCACAGTGGAGTCAATCCTCGTCTCCAGTTTAGACATGCAAGCCCGCTCTGCTCCTGAACTGTAGCAGCACTGTCAGGCTCCCTGTCGCGTTGACAAAGGGATCTTTCGCTTTCCCTCGAGATGCCACCAGGGCTGTCAAACGTGCCACCATGGGGTGAGTCGATCCTCGCGGTGACAGTCGAGGCAGTGCAGGCAAATCAGGTTCATCTGGAGTGGATTGAGATTTCTGGGTATCTGTGGCCTGATAGCATGTTCCCTGGAGTTCCTCTCGACTCTTGTGTGGAGAGTACCTCCACCTGAGATGCGACGGGAAAGCCAGGAAACGCTTCCCGACGAAGCAGAGAAAGAAACCCTCATCTCGAGCTGAGGAGGGGACAACGGGGCTCCTCTTGAATTGTGGCAGGACCCTCGGGGTTCCTCTCGAGTGGAGGCGTGTGTGTCGGGGAATTTCTTGAGTCGCAGTAAGTGACTGAAGGACCCTTTCAAGGTCCAAGAGGGAAGGTGTGATTTCCCTCGACATGTGGCACTGGGAAAGGGCCTCAACGTGACTTGAAGGGAGAACCTTCTGGTGTTTCTCGAGTTGCGGCAGGTCCTTCTCGAGTTACGATGGTGACCTCTAGGACCCGCTTGATTGGCCTCAGGAGAGGCCAGTCTCCGTGAGAATGTCGAGCGACACCTCGGGATTCCTCTCCAGTCATTGGCTTGTCCTCTGACCTCCTCTGGAGCTGTGGCCGGACCCTGAGGTTTCCTCGAACATGCTGACATGGGACTTGGGTCCCTCTGGAGTGTCCACAGGGGAGTCAGGCCTCATCTCGAGTGGAGACATGCACGCCCGCTCTCCTCCTGACTGTAGCAGCACTGTCAGGCTTCCATTCACATTGAAACAGGGGTCTGTGGCTTTCCCTTGAGATGACACCAGGGCTGTCACACGTGCCACCATGGGGTTAGGCGATCCTCCAGGTGACAATCGAGGCAGTGCAGGGAAATCTGGTTCATCTAGAGTGCATTGAGATTTCTGGGTACCTGTGGACTGTTAGCACGATCCCTGAAGTTCCTCTCGACTCTCCTGTGGAGAGCACCTCCTCCTGAGATGCGACGGAAACACCGGGAATCCCTTCCCAGCGAAGCAGAGAAAGGAACCCTCATGTCAAGCTTAGGAGGGGACAACGGGGATCCCCTTGAGTGGTGGCGGGAACCTCGGGCTTCATCTCGAGTGGAGGCGCGTGTGACGGGGAACTTCTTGAGTCACAGTAAGGGAGTGAATGACCCTTTCGAGGTCCAAGAGGGAATGTGTGATTTCTTTCGACATCCAGGAGCAGAAAAGGGCCTCAACGCAGCTGGAAGTGAGAACCTCCTGGTGTTTCTCGAGTTGCGGCAGGTCCTTCTCGAGGTACGATGGGGACCTCAGGGACCCGCTCGTGTGGCCTCAGGAGAGGACAGGCTCCGTGCAAATGGCGAAGTACCTCTCAGGATTCCTCTCCAGTTGCTGGCGGGTCCTAAGTCCTCGGCCAGAGCTGCGGCCGGACCCTTAGGTTTCCTCGAAAGTGATGACATGGGAATTGGGCCCCTCCGGAGTGTCCACAGGGGAGTCCCGCCTCGTCTCCAGTGGAGACATGCATGCCCGCTCTCCTCCTGAGCTGTAGCAGCACTGTCAGGCTTCCTGTTAATTTCACCCAGGGATCTGTGGCTTTCCTCGAGGTGCCACCAAGGCTATCACACTTGTCACCATGGGGTGAGTCGATCCTCGCGGTGACAGTCGAGGCTGTGCAGGCAAATCAGGTTCATCTGGAGTGGATTGAGATTTCTGGATACTTGTGGCCGATGGCACATTCCCTGGAGTTCCTCTCGACTCTCCTGTGATGAGCACCTCTCCTGAGATGCGACGGGAACACCGGGAATCCCTTCCCGAAGAAGCAGGGAAAGGAACCCTCATCTCGAGCTGAGGAGGGGACAACCGGACTCCTCTTGAGTTGTGGCGGGACCCTCGGGGTTCCTCTCAAGTGGAGGCGTGTGTGTCGGGGAACTTCTTGAGTCACAGAGGGAGTGAAGGACCCTTTCGAGGTCCAAGAGGGAAGTTGTGATTTCCCTCGTCATGTGACAGTGGTAAAGGGCCTCAACGCGCCAGGACGGGAGAACCTTCTGGTGTTTCTCGAGTTGCGGCAAGTCCTTCTCGAGTTATGATGGGGACCTCTGGGACCTGCTCGTGCGACCTCAGGAGAGGCCAGTCACTGTGCGAATGGCGAGGGACCTCTCGGGATACCTCTCCAGTCGGTGGTGGGTTCTCTGTCCTCATCTGCAGCTGCGGCCGGACCCATAGGTTTCCTCGAACGTGCTGACATGGGACTTGTGTCCCTCTGGAGTGTCCACAGTGGAGTCAGGCCTCGTCTCGAGTGGAGACATGCACGCCAGCTATCCTCCTGAGCTGCATCAACCCTGTCAGGCTTCCTGTCGCGTTGAAACAGGGGTCTGTGGCTTTCCCTCGAGGTGCCACCAGGGCTGTCACCCGTGCCACCTTGGGGTGAGTCGATCCTCAGGGTGACAGTCGAGACATTGCAGGGAAACCAGGTTCATATGGAGTGGATTGCGACTTTTGGGTACTTGTGGCCTGATGGCATGATCCCTGGAGTTGTCTCGACTCTCCTGTGCAGAGCACCTCCTCCTGATATGGGATGGGAACGCCGCGAATTCCTTCCGTACGAAGCACGGAAAGTAACCCTCATCTCGCGCTGAGGAGGTGACAACGGAGCTCCTCTTGAGTTGTTGCGGGACCCTCAGGTTTCCTCTCGAGTGGAGGCGCGTGTGTCGGAGAACTTCTTGAGTCGCAGCAAGGGAGTGAAGGACCCTTTTGAGGTCCAAAAGGAAGGTGTGATTTCGCTCGACATGCAGCAGGCGAAAAGGGCCTCAACGCGACTGGAAGGGAAAACCTTCTGGTGTTTCTCGAGTTGCGGCTGGTCCTTCTCGAATTATGATGGGGACTTCTGCGGCCCACTCTTGTGGCCTCAGGGGAGACCAGTCTCCATGCGAATGGCGAGCGACCTCTCAGGATTCCTCTCCAGTCGGGGGCGGGTCCTCTGTCCTCATCTGGAGCTGCGGTCGGACCCTGAGATTTCCTCGAACGTGCTGACATGGGACTTGGGTCCCTCTGGAGTGTCCACAGGGTGGTCAGGCCTCGTCTCGAGTGGAGACATGCACGCCCGCTCTCCTCCTGAGCTGTAGCAGCACTGTCAGGCTTCTGGTCACGTTGACACAGGGATCTCTGGCTTTCACTCGAGATAGCACCAGGGCTGTCACATGTGCCACCATGGGGTTAGTGGATCCTCGAGGTGACAGTCGAGGCAGTGCAGGGAAATCTGGTTCATCTGGAGTGGATTGAGACTTCTGGGTACCTGTGGCCTGATAGCACAATCCCTGGAGTTCCTCTCAACTCTCGTGTGGACAACACCTCCTCCTGAGATGCAACGGGAACGCCGGGAATCCCTTCCTGACGAAGCAGAGAAAAGAACCCTCTTCTTGAGCTGAGGATGGTACAACGGGGCTCTTCTTGAGTTGTTGTGGGGCCCTCGGGGTTCCTCTTGAGTGGAAGCGCGTGTGTCAGGAAACTTCTTGAGTCACAGAGGGGAGTGAAGGACCCTTTTGAGGTCCAAAAGGGAAGGTGTGATTTCCCTCGACATGCGGCAGTGAAAATGGGCCTCAACGGGCCTGGAAGGGAGAACCTCCTGGTGTTTCTCGAGTTGCAGCAGGTCCTTCTCGAGTTATGACTGGGACCTCAGGGACCTGCTCGTGTCACCTCAGGAGAGGCCACTTGCTGTCAGAATGGCGACAGACCTCTCGGGACTCCTGTCCAGTCGGTGGCGTGTCCTCTGTTCTCGGCTGGAGCGGCGGCCGAACCCTGAAGTTTCCTCGAACGTAGTGAATGGAACTTGGGTCCCTCTAGAGTGTCCACAGTGGAGTCAGGCTTCGTCTCGCATGGAAACATGCACGCCACCTATCCTCCTGAGCTGTAGCAACACTGTCAGGCTTCCTGTCACGTTGAAACAGGGGTCTGTGGCTTTCCCTCGAGGTGCCACCAGGGCTGTCACACGTGCCACCATGGGGTTAGGCGATCCTCGGGGTGACAGTCGAGACAGTGCAGGGAAATCAGGTTCATCTGGAGTGGACTGAGACTTCTGGGTACTTGTAGCCTGATGGAACGGGCCCTGGAGTTCCTCTCGACTCTCCTGTGGAGAGCACCTCCTCCTGATATGCGATGGGAACGACACGAATCCCTTCCCGATGAAGCACGGAAAGTAACCCTCATCTCGCGCTGATGACGGGACAAAGGGGCTCCTCTTGAGTTGTGGCGGGACCCTCGGGGATCCTCTCGAGTGGAGGCGCGTGTGTCGGGGAAATTCTTGTGTTGCAGCAAGGGAGTGAAGGACCCTTTTTAGGTCCTAGAGGGAAGGTGTGATTTCCCTCGATATGTGGCAGTGGAAAAAGGCCTCAACGCGACTGAAAGGGAGAACCTTCTCATGTTTCTCGAGTTGGGGCAGATCCTTCTCGAGTTACGACAGGGACCTCTGGGACCCGCTTGCGTGGCCTCAGGTGAGGCCAGTCTCCGTGCGAATGTCGAGGGACCTCTCGGGATTCCTCTCCCGTCTGTGGCGGGTCCTCTGTCCTCATCTGGATCAGTGGCCGGACCCTGAGCTTTCGTCGAACGTGCTGACATGGGACTTGGGTCCCTCTGGAGTGTCCACAGTTGAGTCAGGGCTCGTCTCGAGTGGAGACATGCACGCCAGCTATCCTCCTGAGCTGTAGCAACACTGTCAGGCTTCCTGTCGCATTGAAACAGGGGTCTGTGGCTTTCCCTCTATGTGCCACCAGGGCTGTCACATGTGACACCATGGGGTGAGTCGATCCTCACGGTGACAGTCGAGACAGTGCAGGGAAATCAGGTTCTCTGGGGTGGATTGAGACTTCTGGGTACTTGTGCCCTGATGGCACGATCCCTGGAGTCCCTCTCAACACTCCTGTGGAAAGCACCTCCTCCGGATATGCGATGGGAACACTGCGAATCCCTTCCCAACTAAGCAGGTAAAGGATCCCTCATCTCGAGCTGAGGAGGGGACAACGGGTCTCCTCATGAGTTGTGGCGGGACCCTCGGGGTTCCCCTCGAGTGGAGGCACGTGTGTCGTGGAATATCTGGAGTCACAGCCAGGGAGTGAAAGACCCATTCGAGGTCCAAGTGTGAAGGATCCTTTCACGGTCCAAGAGGGAAGCTGTGATTTCCCTCGACATGCGTCAGCAGAAAAGGGCCTCAATGCCCCTGGAAGGGAGAACCTCCTTGTGTTTCTTGAGGAGCGGCAGCTCTTTCTCGAGTTAGGACGGGGACCTCAGGAACCCTCTCGTGTGGCCTCAGGAGAGGCCAGGCTCCGTGCAAATGGTGATGGACATCTCGGCATTCCTCTCCAGGCGGTGGCGGGTATTCAGTCATTGTCTGGAGCTGCGGCCGGACCCTGAGGTTTCCTCGAAAGTGCTGACATGGGACATGGGTCCCTCCGGAGTGTCCACAGGTGAGTCAGTGCCGGGGACCAGCCCCGGTGGATCCAGAGATATTCAAAGGGGAGACAGGGTTGGCGGATAGGACAGGATAGGAGAGAACAGGATAGCTCAGGAAAGAATAGTATAGTAGGAAATTAGTGGAAGAAAGGAGGCTGAATCACTTGGTTTACATGGAAAGCCAATAAAACCTCGAGACAAGAGGTTTGCACCATCTACGTTAGGCCACCGGCGTCCATTTGAATATCGGAGAGCGCCCCACCCTGGGCTCTCTCTCCTACAGATCTTAGCAGCCAGGACAGGTAAGTAGACATGATGAGCCTCTGCACCCCAGATGGGAATTCAGCCAAAAAAGGGGAGAAGAAGGAAAGAACGACATGGGGAAGCCCAGCATTGGTGTAAGGCTCCAAAGGGGAAAAAAGGGCCGTGTATTTTCCAAACTCAGCTTATATACCCCAAGTTGTACGTAATGGAATATGCAGAGTTATACAGGGGCAGCAGTCCTGACCCTCAATGAGACAATGCTTTCTTTTTTGCATACTCTCCCGTTACAAAAGGTCTCAGGCGGTTTACATTATCTTCTGGCCAAGAGGCCTATTAACATTTCTATGGCTCCCTTCTGATGAAGTTTTGTTAACCAGAAGACTCATTTGTGTTATTCTTTCCAAAGTCTGAATGCCACTCTCAGAAAACACTAAATAAAAATACAACAATTTGTAATAAAAGGAAGTACAGTGATTTATAGCAAAAGTCTAGTATTGCTAACATCAAAACTACTACATATCCCTTTTCCCATATCCCATTTACATAGATTACATCTTCCCTGGTGCCTGAGAGATAAGAAATAAGGCAGTCTGGCAGCAATCATTGAGTCAACCGTGAAATCCTGTCACCAACATAAATTTGAAAAGGCGCTGAAAATTGAAGATAATTTGAAGCTTTTGTGCCGCCCACAGCTGGGAGGTTGTGATCAATTCACAAGCTTGTAGAAAATTAGGGGAACCTGTTAGGCAGGCTAGACCATTATCAAAGGGGGGTTGGGCTGAAATGGGAAAACAGACAAATTTTATCTTCGAGGGCACATGTTCAGGAAAAACCAAGGAGAAATCCGATGACTCAGATTGCCCTGCCATCTGAGTTTGCCAAGTGACCCTGTCACGGGTGGGATTTTTCACGCTGGCTCCCGACAAGTCAGGCCTCATCTCCAGTGGAGACATTCACTCCCACTCTCCTCCTGAGCTGTAGCAGCACTCTCAGGCTTCCTGTCGTGTTGACACAGGTATCTGTGTCTTTCCATCGACGTGCCACCAAGTCTGTTACACGTGTCACCATGGGGTGAGTCGATCCTCGGTGTGACAGTTGAGGCAGTTCAGGGAAATCAGGTTGATCTGGAGTGGATTGAGACTTCTGGGTACTTGTGGCCTGATGCCATGATCCCTGGTTTCCTCTCCACTCTCCTGTGGAGAGCACCTCCTCCTGAGATGCAACGGGAACGCCGGAAATCCCTTCACGACGAAGCAGTGAAATGATCCCTCATCTCGAGCTCAGAATGGGACAACGCGGCTCCTCTTGAGTTCTGGCGGGACCCTCGGGGTTCCTCTCGAGTGGAGGCGCGTGTGTCGGGGAACTTCTTGAGTCGCAGCAAGGAAGTGAAGGACCCTTTTGACGTCCATGAGGGATGGTGTGATTTCCCTCAACATGCAGCAGCAGAAAGGGGCCTCAATGTGCCTGGAAGGGAGGACCTCTGGTGTTACTTGAATTGCGGCAGGTCCTTCTTGAGTTACGGCGGGGACCTCAGGGACCCGCTCGTGTGGGCTCAGGAAAGGCCAGTCTCTGTTGGAATGTCGAGGGACTTCTCCAGATTCCTCTCCATTCAGTGTCAGGGCCTAAGTCCTCATCTGGAGCTGCGGCCGGATCCTGAGGTTTCCTCGAAAGTGCTGACATGGGACTTGGGTCCCTCCAGAGTGTCCACAGGGTGGTCAGGCCTCGTTTCGAGTGGAGACATGCACGCCCGCTCTCCTCATGAGCTGTAGCAGCACTGTCAGCCTTCCTGTCGAGTTGACACAGGTATCTGTGGCTTTCCATTGAATTGCCATCAAGTCTGTTACACGTGCCACCATGGGGTGAGTCGATCCTCAGGGTGACAGTTGAGGCAGTTCAGGGAAATCAGGTTGATCTGGAGTGGATTCAGACTTCTGGGTACTTGTGGCCTGATGGCACGATCCCTGGAGTTCCTCTCGACTCTACTGTGGAGATCACCTCCTCCTGAGATGCGAAGGGAATGCCAGGAATCTCTTACCAATGAAGCAGGGAAAGGAACCCGCATCTCGAGCTGAGGAAGGGAAAATGGGGCTCCCCTTGAGTTGTGGTGGGACCCTCTGGATTCCTCTCGAGTGGAGGCGCGTGTGTCGGGGGACTTCTTTAGTCACAGGAATGGAGTGATGGACCTTTCCAGGTCCAAGAGGAAGATGTGATTTGCCTTGACATGCGGGAGCAGAAAAGGGCCTCAACGCGCCTGGAAGGGAGAACGTCCTGGTGTTTCTCGAGTTTAGACAGGTCCTCATCGAGTTACGACGGTGACCTCTGGGACCCGATGATGTGGCCTCAGGAGAGGCCAGTCTCCGTGCGAATGTCGAGCTACCTCTCGGGAATCCTCTCCAGTCGATGGTGGGTCCTAAGTCCTCGTCTTGAGCTGCGGCCGTATCCTGAGGTTTCCACGAAAGTGCTGACATGGGACTTGGGTACCTCTGGAGTGTCCACAGGAGAGTCGGGCCTTGTATTGAGTGGAGACATGCACGCCCGCTCTCCTCCTGTGCTGTAGCAGCACTGTCAGGCTTCCTGTCACGTTGACACAGGGATCTGTGGCTTTCCCTCGAGGTGCCACCAGGGCTGTCACACGTGCCACCATGGGGTGAGTCGATCCTCGGGGTGACAGTTGAGACAGTGCAGGGAAATCAGGTTCATCTGGAGTGGATTGAGATTTCTGGTTACTTGTGGCCTGATGGCAGTATCTCTGGAGTTCCTCTTGATACTCCTGTGGAGAGCACTTCCTCCTGAGATGCGAATGGAATGCCGGGAATCTCTTCCCGACAAAGCAGGGAAAGCAACCCTCATCTGGAGCTGAGGAACGGAAAACCGGGCCCCTGTTGAGTTGTGGCAGGACCCTCGGGATTCCTCTCGAGTTGAGGCGCGTGTGTCGGGGAACTTCTTCAGTCAAAACAAGGGAGTGATGGACCCTTTTGAGGTCCAAGAGGGAAGGTGTGATTTCCCTGGACATGTGGCATGGGAAAAGGGCCTCAACGCACCTGGAAGGGAGAACGTCCTAGTGTTTCTCGAGTTTCGACAGGTCCTTATCAAGTTACGATGGTGATCTCAGGGACCCGCTCGTGTGCCTTCAGGAGAGGTCAGTCTCAGTGTGAATGTCGAGGGACATCTCGGGATTCCTCTCCGTTCGGTGGCGAGTCCTAAGTCCTCGTCTGGAGCTGCACCGGACCCTGAGATTTCCTCAAAAGTGCTGACATGGAACTTGAGTCCCTCTGGAGTGTCCTCAGGGGAGTCAGGCCTCATCTCGAGTGGAGACATGCACGCCCGCTCTCCTCCTGCACTGTAGCAACACTGTTAGGCTTCCTGTGGCGTTGACACAGGAATCTGTGGCTTTCCCTCGAGGTGCCACCAGGACTGTCACACTTGCCAGCATGTGGCAAGTCGATCCTCTGGGTGAGAGTCGTGGCAGTGCAGGGAAATCAGGTTCATCTGGAGTGGATTGAGACTTCTGAGGACCTGTGGCCTGATGGCACGATCCCTGGAGTTTCTCTCGTCTCTCCTGTTGAGAGCACCTCCTCCTGAGATGTGACGGGCATGCCGGGAATCCCTTCCCGATGAAGCAGGGAAAGGAACTCTCATCTCGAGCTGAGGAGGGGACAACGGGGCTCCTCTTGAGTTGTGGCAGGACCCTTAGGTTTCCTATCGCATGGAGGCGTGTGTGTCGGGGAACTTCTTGAGTCACAGCAAGGGAGTGAAGGACCTTTTCGAGGTGCAAGAGGGAAGGTTTGATTTCCCTCGACATGCTGGAGTGGCAAAGGGCCACAACGTGCCTGGAAGGGAGTACCTCCTGGTGTTTCTCTAGTTGCTGCAGGTCCTTCTCGAGTTACGACGGGGACCTCAATGACCCGCTCTTGTGGCCTCAGGAGAGGTCAGTCTCCGTGTGAATGGCGAGGCACCTGTCAAGATTCCTCTCGTCGGTGGCGGGTCCTAAGGCCTCGTCTGGAGCTGCGGTCGGACCCTGAGTTTTCCTCGAAAGTGCTGACATGGGACTTGGGCCTCTCCAGAGTGTCCACAGGGGAGTCAGGCCTTGTTTCAAGTGGAGACATGTGCGCCCACTCTCCTCCTGAGCGGTAGCAGCACGGTCCGTGTTCCTGTCTCATTGACACTTGGCAGGACCCTTAGGTTTCCTATCGCATGGAGGCGTGTGTGTCGGGGAACTTCTTGAGTCACAGCAAGGGAGTGAAGGACCTTTTCGAGGTGCAAGAGGGAAGGTTTGATTTCCCTCGACATGCTGGAGTGGCAAAGGGCCACAACGTGCCTGGAAGGGAGTACCTCCTGGTGTTTCTCTAGTTGCTGCAGGTCCTTCTCGAGTTACGACGGGGACCTCAATGACCCGCTCTTGTGGCCTCAGGAGAGGTCAGTCTCCGTGTGAATGGCGAGGCACCTGTCAAGATTCCTCTCGTCGGTGGCGGGTCCTAAGGCCTCGTCTGGAGCTGCGGTCGGACCCTGAGTTTTCCTCGAAAGTGCTGACATGGGACTTGGGCCTCTCCAGAGTGTCCACAGGGGAGTCAGGCCTTGTTTCAAGTGGAGACATGTGCGCCCACTCTCCTCCTGAGCGGTAGCAGCACGGTCCGTGTTCCTGTCTCATTGACACAGGGATCTGTGGCTTTCCCTCGAGGTGCCACCAGGGCTGTCACATGTGCCAGGATAGGGTGAGTCGTTCTTCAGGGTGACAGTTGAGGCAGTGAATGGAAATCAGGATCATCTGTAGTCTATTGAGACGTCTGGGTACTTGTGGTCTGATTGCACGATCTCTGGAGTTCCTCTCGACTCTTCTGTGGAGAGCACCTCCTCCTGAGATGCGACGGAAACACTGCGAATCCCTTCCCGATGAAGCGGGAAAGGAACCCTCATCTCGAGCTGAGGAGGGGACAACAGGGTTCTTCTTGAGTTGTGGCGGGACCTTCCGGTTTCCTGACGGGTGGAGGCGCATGTGTTGTGGAACTTCTTGAGTCGCAGCAAGGGAGCGTAGGACCCTTTCAAGGTCCAAGAAGGAAGGTGTGGTTTCCCTCGACATGTGGTAGCGGAAAAAGGGCCTCAATGAGCCTGGAAGGGAGAACCTCCTGATGTTTCCGAGTTGCGGCAGGTCCTTCGCGAGTTACGACGGGAACCTCAGGGACCCACCCATGTGGCCTCAGGAGAGGCCAGTCTCCGTGTAAATGGCAGGGCACCTCTCGGGATTCCTCTCCAATCGGTGGGGGGTCCTAAGTCCTCGTCTGGAGCTGCGGCCGGACACTGAGGTTTCCCCAAAAGTGCTGACATGGGACTTGGGTCCCTCTGCAGTGTCCAGAGTGGAGTCAGGCCTCATCTCGAGTGGAGACATGCACGCTCGCTCTCCTCCTGTGCTGTAGCCGCACTGTCAGGCTTCCTGTCGCGTTGACACAGTGATCTGTGGCTTTCCCTCGAGGTGAAACCAGGGCTGTCACATGTGCCGCCATGTAGTGAGTCGATCCTCGGGGTGACAGTTGAGGCAGTGCAGGGAAATCACGTTCATCTGGAGTGGATTGAGACTTCTGGGTACTTGTGGCCTGTTGGCACGATCCCTGGAGTTCCTCTCGACTCTCCTGTGGAGAGCACCTCCTTCTGACATGTAACGGGAACGCCAGGAATCCCGTCCCGATGAAGCAGGGAAAGGAACCCTCATCTCGAGCTGAGAAGGGGACAACGAGGCTCCTCCTGAGTTTTGGCTGGTCCCTTGGGGAACCTCTCATGTGGAGGCGAGTGTGTCGGGGAACTTCTTGAGTCGCAGCCAGGGAGTGAAGGCACCTTTTGAGGTCCAAGAGGGAAGGTGTGATTTCCCTCGACAAGCGGAAGCAGAAAAGGGCTCAACGTGCCTGGAAGAGAGAACCTCCTTGTGTTCTCGAGTTGCGGCAGGTCCTTCTCGAGTTACGACAGGGAACTCAGGGACCCGCTCGTTAGGCCTCAGGAGATGCCAGTCCTCGTGCGAATGGCGAAGGCCCTATCGGGATTCCTTTCCAGTCTGTAGCGGGTCCTAAGTCCTCGTCTGGAGCTGCAGCAGAACCCTAAGGCTACCTCGAAAGTGCTGATATGGTACTTGCGTCCTTCTGGAGTGTCCACAAGTGAGTCAGGCCTCGTCTCGAGTGGAGACATGCACGCCCTCTCTCCTCCTGAGCTGTAGCAGCGCTGCCCCGCTTCCTGTCACGTTGACACAGGGATCTGTGGCTTTTGCTCGAGGTGTCACCAGTGCTGTCACTCGTGCCACCATGGGGTGAGTCGATCCTCAGGGTGACAGTCGAGGCAGTGCAGGGAAATCTGCTTCATCTGGAGTGGATTGATACTTCTGAGTACTTGTGGCCTGGTGGCACGATCCCTGGAGTTCCTCTCGACTCTCCTGTGGAGAGCACCTCCTCCTGAGCTGCGACAGGAACGCCGGGAATCCCTTCCCAATGAAGCAGGGAAATGAACCCTCATCTCGAGCTGAGGAGGGGACAATGGGGCTCCGCTTGATTTCTGACGGGACCCTCGGTGTTCCTCTCAAGTAGAGGCGCATGTGTCGGGGAACTTCTTGAGTCGCAGCAAGGGAGTGAAGGACCCTTTCGAGGTCCAAGAGGGAAGGTGTGATTTCCCTCGACATTTGGCCACGGAAAAGGGCCTCAACGCGCCTGGAAGGGAGAACCTTCTGTTGTTTCTCGGTTTGCAGCAGGTCCTTCTCGAGTTATGATGTGAACTTCAGGGATCCGACCCTGTGGCCTCAGGTGAGGCCAGTCTCCGTGCGAATGGCGAGGGTCCTCTCGGGATTCCTCTCCAGTCGGTGGCGGGTCCTAAGTCCTCATCTGGAGCTGCAGCCAGACGCTGAGGTTTCCTCGAAAGTGCTGACATGGACTTGGGTCCGTCAAGTGTCCACAGGGGAGTCAGGCCTCTCTCGAGTGGAGACATGCATGCCTGCTCTCCTCCTGAGCTGTAGCAGCACTGTCAGGCTTCCTGTCGCATTGACACAGGGATCTGTGTCTTTCGTTGAGGTGTCACCAGGGCTGTAACACGTGCCACCATCGGGTGAGTCGATCCTCGGGGTGACAGTCGAGGCAGCGCAGGGAAATAACGTTCATCTCGAGTGAGTTGAGACTTCTGGGTACTTGTGACCTGATGGCACGATCCCTGGAGTTCCTCCCGACTCTCCTGTGGAGAGCAACTCCACCTGAGGGGCGACAGGAACGCCTGGAATCCCTTCCCGATGAAGAAAAGAAATGAACCCTCATCTCGAGCTGAGGAGGGGACAACGGGTCTCCTCTTGAGTTGTGGCGGGACCCTCGGAATTCCTCTCGATTGGAGGCGCGTGTGTCTGGGAACATCTTGAGTCACAGCAAGGGAGTGAAGGACACCCTTTCGAGGTCCCAGAGGGAAGGTGTGATTTCCCTCGACATATGGCAGTGGAAAAGGGCCTCAACGCGCCTGGAAGGGAGAACCTCCTGGGGTTTCTCGAGTTGTGGCAGGTCCTTCTCAAGTTACGACGGGGACTTCAGGGACCCACTCATGTGGCCTCAGGAGAGGCCATTATCCGTGTTAATGGCAAGAGACCTCTCAGGATTCCTCTCCAGTCAGTTGCGGGTTCAAATGTCTCTACTGGAGCTGCGGCCGGACACTGAGGTTTCCTCGAAAGTGCTGACATGGGACTTGGGTCCCTCCGGAGTGTCAACAGGGGCTTCATGCCTCGTCTCGAGTGGAAACATCCACGCGTGCTCTCCTTCAGAGCTGTAGCAGCACTGTCAGGGTTCCTTTCACGTTGACACAGGGATCTGTGGCTTTCGCTGAGGTGCCAACAGGGCTGGCACACGTGCCACCATAGGGTGAGTCGATCCTCGGGGTGACAGTCAAGGCAGTGCAGGGAAATCAGGTTCATCTGGCGTGGATTGAGACTTCTCGGTACTTGTGGCCTGATTGCAATCCCCTGGTGTTCCTCTCGACACTCCTGTGTTGAACACCTCTTCCTGAGATGCTACAGGAACGCCGGGAATCCCTTCCTGATGAAGCAGGGAAAGGAACCCTCATCTCGAGCTGAGGAGGGTACAACGGGGCTCCTCTTGAGTTGTGGCGGGACCCTCGGGGTTCCTCTTGAGTGGAGATGCGTGTGTCGGGGAACTTCTTGAGTCACAGCAAGTGAGTGAAGGGCCCTTTCGAGGTCCAAGAGGGAAGGTGTGATTTCTCTCGACATGTGTCAGCGGAAAACGGCCTCAACGCGGCCTGAATGGAGAACCTCCTGGTGTTTCTCGAATTGTGGCAGGTCCTTCTCGAGTTACGACAGGGACCTCAGGGACCCGCTCCTGTGGCCTCAGGAGAGGCCAGTCTCCGTGCGAATGGTGAGGGACGTCTCGGGATTCCTCTCCAGTCGGTGGAGGTTCCCAAGTCCTCATCTGGAGCTGCGGATAGAGGCGGAGGTTTCCATGACAGTGCTGACATGGGATTTGGGTCGCTTTGGAGTGTCCACACGGGATTCAGGCCTCGTCTCGAGTGGAGACATGCACGCCTGCTCTCCGCCTGAGTGGTAGCAGCACTCTCAGACTCCCTGTCCCATTGACACAGGGATCTGTGGCTTTCCCTCAAGACGCCACAAGGGCTGTCACACATGCCACCATGGGGTGAGTCGATCCTCGGGGTGACAGTCGAGGCAGTGCAGGGAAATCAGGTTCATCTGGAGTGGATTGAGATTTTTCTTTACATGTGGCTTGATGGCACAATCCCTGGAGTTCCTCTCGACTCTACTGTGGAGAGCACCTCCTCCTGAGATGCGAAGGGAACGACTGGAATCCCTTTCCAATGAAGCCGGGTAAAGAACCCACATCTAGAAGTGAGGAGGGGACAACGGGGCTCCTCTTGATTTGTGGCGGGACCCCCGGGATTCCTCTCGAGTGAAAGAGCGTGTGTCGGGGAACTTCATGTGTCGCAGCAAGGGAGTGAGGGAGCTTTCGAGTCCAAGAGGGAAGTTCTGATTTCCCTCCACATGCGGCAGCGGAAAAAGTTCTCAACACGCCTGGACGGGAGATCCTCCTGGTGATTCTCGAGTAGCGACTGGTCCTTCTTGAGTTAAGACGGGGAATTCAGGGACCTGCTCGTGTGGCCTCAGGAGAGGCCAGTCTCCGTGCAAATGGCGAGGGACATCTTGGGATTCCTCTCCAGTCAGTGAAGGATCCTAAGTCCTCATCTGGGGCTGCGGATGGACCCTGAAGTTTCCTTGAAAGTGCAGACATGGGACTTGGATCCCTCTGGAGAGTCCACAGGGGAGTGAGGCCTCATATCGAGTGGAGACATGCACGCCCGCTCTCCTCCTGAGCTGTAGCAGCACTGTCAGGCTTCCTGTCGCATTGACACAGGGATCTATGCCTTTGCCTCGAGGTGCCCCCCAGGGCTGTCACACATTCCACCATGGGGTGAGTCGATCCTCAGGGTGACAGTCGACGCAGTACTGGGAAATCAGGTTCATGTGGAGTGGATTGAGACTTCTGGGTACTTGTGGCCTGATGGCATGATCCCTGGAGTTCCTCTCAACTCTCCTGTGGAGAGGACCTCCTCCTGAGATGTGACTGGAACACCGGGAAACCCTTCCCGAAGAGGCAGGGAAATGAATCCTCATCTCGAGCTGAGGAGGGGACAGCGGGGCTCCTCTTGAGTTGTGGCGGGACCCTCGCGGTTCCTTTCGAGGGGAGGCGCGTGTGTCGGGGAACTTCTTGAGTCGTAGCAAGGGAGTGAAGGGCCCTTTCGAGGTCCAAGAGGGAAGGTGTGATTTCCCTAGACATGCGGAAGCGGAAAAGGACCTCAATGAGCCTGGGAGGGAGGACCTCCTGGTGTTTCTCCAATTGTGGCAGGTCCTTCTCGAGTTACGATGGGGACCTCAGGGACCCGCTGGTGTGGCCTCAGGAGAGGCCAGGCTCCGTGCGAATGGGGAGGGACCATTCGGGATTCCTCTCCAGTCAGTGGCGGGTCCTAAGTCCTCGCTGGAGCTGCGGCCGGAACCTGAGGTTTCCTCGAAAGTGCTGACATGGGACTTGGGTCCCTCCGGAGTGTCCACAGGGGAGTCAGGCCTCGTCACGAGTGGAGACATGCACGCCCGCTCTCCTCCTGTGCAGTAGCAGCACAGTGAGCCTTCCTGTCGCATTGACACAGGGGTCTGTGGTTTTTCCTCGAGGTGCCCCCAGGGCTGTGACACGTGATACCATGGGCTGAGTCGATTCTCGGGGTGACAGTCGAGGCAGTGCTGGGAAATCAGGTTTATCTGGAGTGGACTGAGACTTCTGGGTACTTGTTGCTTGATGGCATGATCCCTGGAGTTGCTCTCGACTATCGTGTGGAGAGCACCTCCTCATGAGATGCAACGGGAACGCCGAGAATCCCTTCCCAACGACGCAGGGACAGGAACCCTCATCTCAAGCTGAGGATGGAACAACGGGGCTCCTCTTGAGTTGTGACGGGACCCTCGGTGTTCCTATCAAGTAGAGGCACGTGTGTCAGGGAACTTCTTGAGTCGCAGCAAGGGAGTGAAGGATCCTTTCTAGGTCCAAGAGGGAAGCTGTGATTTCCCTCGTGGACATGCGGCCACGGAAAAGGGCCTCACCGCGCCTGGAAGGGAGAACCTTCTGTTGTTTCTCGGTTTGTGGCAGGTCCTTCTCGAGTTATGACGTGGACCTCAGGGACCCGCTCCTGTGGCCTCAGGAGAGGCCAGTCTCCGTGCTAATGGTGAGGGACCTCTCAGGATTCTTCTCCATTCGGTGGCGCGTTCTGAGTCCTCGTCTAGAGCTACCTACGAAACCTGAGGTTTCCTCGAAAGTGCTGACATGGGACTTGGGTCGCTCCGGAGTGTCCACAGGGGAGTCAGGCCTCGTCTTGAGTGGAGACATGCAAGCCCGCTCTCCTCCTGAGCTGTAATGGCACTGTCAGGTTTCCAGTCGCATTGACCCAGGGATCTGGCGTTTTCCCTTGAGGTGCCACCTGGGCTGTCACACGTGCCACCATGGGGTGATCGATCCTCGGGGTGACAGTCGAGGCAGTGCAGGGAAATCAGGTTCATCTGGAGTGGATTGAGATTTCTGGGTACTTTTGGCCTGATGGCACGATCCTTGGAGTTCCTCCCGACTCTCCTGCGGAGAGCACCTCCACCTGAGAGGCGACGGGAACGCCAGGAATCCCTTCCCGGCGAATAAGAGAGATAAACCCTCATCTCGTGCTGAGGTGGGGACAACGGGTCTCCTCGTGAGTTGTGGCGGGACCCTCGGAGTTCCTCTCGAGTGGAGGCGATTGTTTCGGGGAACTTCTTGAGTCGCAGCAAGGGAGTGAAGGACCCTTTCGAGGCCCCGAGGGAAGGTGTAATTTCCCTCCACATATTGCAGTGGAAAAGTGTCTCAACGCGCCTGGAAGGGAGAACCTTCTGGTGTTTCTCGAGTTGCAGCAGGTCCTTCTTGAGTTACGACGGGCACCTGAGGGACCCACTCGTGTGGCCTCAGGAGAGGCCAGTCTCCGTGTGAATGGCGAGGGACCTGTCAGGATTCCTCTCCAGTCAGTGGCGGGTTCAAATTCCTCGTCTGGAGCTGCGGCCGGACCCTGAGGTTTCCTCGAAAATGCTGACATGGGACTTGGGTCCCTCTGGATTGTCCATAGGGGAGTCAGGCCTCGCATCGAGTGGAGACATGCACGCCTGCTCTCGTGCTAAGCTGTAGCAGCACTGTCAGGCTTCCTGTCGCGTTGACACAGGGATCTGTGGCTTTCCCTCGAGGTGCCACCAGGGCTGTCACACGTGCCACCATGAGGTGAGTCGATCCTCGGCATAAGAGTCGAGGCAGTGCAGAGAAATCAGGTTCATCTGGACTGAACTGAGACACCTGGGTACTTGTGGCATGACGGCACAATCCCTGCAGTTCCTCTTGACTCTCCGGTGGAGAGCACCTTCTCCTGAGATGCGACGGGAATGCCGGGAATCCCTTCCCGATGAAGGAGAGAAAGGAACCCTCCTCTCAAGCTGAGGAGGGGACAATGCGCCTCCTCTTCGTTGTGGCGGGACCCTCGGGGTCCCTCTCGAGTGGAGGCGCCTGTGTCGGGGAACTTCTTGAATTGCAGCAAGGGAGTGAAGGACCCTTTCGAGGTCCAAGAGGGAAGGTGTGATTTCCCTTGACATGCGGCAGCGGAAAAAGGCCTCAACGTGCCTGGAAGGGAGATCCTCCTGGTGTTTCTCGAGGTGCGGCAAGTCCTTCTCGAGTTTCGATGGGGACCTCAGGGACTCCCTCGTGTGGCCTCAGAAGAGGCCAGTCTCCGTAGAAATGAGAGTAACCTCTCGGGATTCCTCTCCAGTCGGTTGCAGGTCCTAAGTCCTCCTCTGGAGCTGCGGCCGGACCCGGTGGTTTCCTCGAAAGTGCTGACATGGGACTTGGGTCACTCCGGAGTGTCCACAGGGAAGTCAGTCTTCGTCTCGCGTGGAGACATGCACACCCGCTCTCCTCCTGAGTTGTAGCAGCACTGTCAGGCTTTCTTTCATGATGACACAGGGAAATGTGTGTTTCCCTCGAGGTGCCACCAGGGCAGTCACACATGCCACCATGGGGTCAGTCGATCCTCTGGGTGACAGTCGAGGCAGTGCAGGGAAATCAGGTTCATCTGGAGTGGATTGAGACTTCTGGGTACTTGTGACCTGATGGCACGATCCCTGGAGTTCCTCCCAACTCTCCTGTGGAGAGCAGCTCCACCTGAGAGGCGACTGGAATGCCTGGAATCCCTTCTCGATGAAGAAAAGAAATGAGCCCTCATCTCGAGCTGAGGAGGGGACAACGGGTCTCCTCTTGAGTTGTGGCGGGACCCTCGGAGTTCCTCTCGATTGGAGGCGCATATTTCTGGGAACTTCTTGAGTCGCAGCAAGGGAGTGAAGGACCCTTTCGAGGTCCCAGAGGGAAGGTGTGATTTCCCTCGACATGCGGCAGTGGAAACGGGCCTCAACGCGCCTGGAAAGGAGATCCTCCTGGCGTTTCTCGAGGTGCGGCAAGTCCTTCTCGAGTTTCGATGGGGACCTCAGGGACTCGTCGTGTGGCCTCAGAAGAGGCCAGTCTCCGTGGAAATGAGAGTGACCTCTCGGGATTTCTCTCCAGTTGGTTGCGGGTCCTAAGTCCTCCTCTGGAGCTGCGGCCGGACCCGGTGGTTTCCTCGAAAGTGCTGACATGGGACTTGGGTCACTCCGGAGTGTCCACAGGGAAGTCAGTCCTCGTCTCGCGTGGAGACATGCACACCCACTCTCCTCCTGAGTTGTAGCAGCACTGTCAGGCTTTCTTTCATGATGACACAGGGAAATGTGTCTTTCCCTCGAGGTGCCACCAGGGCAGTCACACAGGCCACCATGGTGTCAGTCGATCCTCTGGGTGACAGTCGAGGCAGTGCAGGGAAATCAGGTTCATCTGGAGTGGATTGAGACTTCTGGGTACTTGTGGCCTGATGGCACGATCCCTGGAGTTGCTCTCGACTATCGTGTGGAGAGCACCTCCTCATGAGATGCGACGGGAATGCCGGGAATCCCTTCCCAACGACGCAGGGAAAGGAACCCTCATCTCAAGCTGAGGATGGAACAACGGGGCTCCTCTTGAGTTGTGACGGGACCCTCGGTGTTCCTATCAAGTAGAGGCACGTGTGTCAGGGAACTTCTTGAGTCGCAGCAAGGGAGTGAAGGATCCTTTCTAGGTCCAAGAGGGAAGCTGTGATTTCCCTCGTGGACATGCGGCCACGGAAAAGGGCCTCACCGCGCCTGGAAGGGAGAACCTTCTGTTGTTTCTCGGTTTGTGGCAGGTCCTTCTCGAGTTATGACGTGGACCTCAGGGACCCGCTCCTGTGGCCTCAGGAGAGGCCAGTCTCCGTGCTAATGGTGAGGGACCTCTCAGGATTCTTCTCCATTCGGTGGCGCGTTCTGAGTCCTCGTCTAGAGCTACCTACGAAACCTGAGGTTTCCTCGAAAGTGCTGACATGGGATTTGGGTCCCTCTGGATTGTCCATAGTGGAGTCAGGCCTCGTATCGAGTGGAGACATGCACGCCTGGTCTCGTGCTAAGCTGTAGCAGACTGTCAGGCTTCCTGTCACGTTGACACAGGGATCTGTGGCTTTCCCTCGAGGTGCCACCAGGGCTGTCACACGTGCCACCATTAAGTGAGTCAATCCTCAGCATAAGAATCGAGGCAGTGCAGAGAAATCAGGTTCATCTAGACTGAATTGAGACATCTGGGTACTTGTGGCATGACAGCACGATCCCTGCAGTTCCTCTTGACTCTCCTGTGGAGAGCACCTCCTCCTGAGATGCGACGGTAATGCCGGGAATCCCTTCCCGATGAAGGAGAGAAAGGAACCCTCCTCTCGAGCTGAGGAAGGGACAACGGGCCTCCTCTTCAGTTGTGGCGGGACCCTCGGGGTCCCTCTCGAGTGGAGGCACCTGTGTCAGGGAACTTCTTGAATTGCAGCAAGGGAGTGAAGGACCATTTCGAGGTCCAAGAGGGAGCTGTGATTTCCCTTGTCCTGTGGCATCGGAAAAGGACCTCAACGCGCCTGGATGGGAGAACCTCCTGGTGTGTATTTAGGTATTGCAGGTCCTTCTCGAGTTACGACGGGAACCTCAGGGACCCGCTCGTGTGGCGTCAGGAGAGGCCAGTCCTCGTGCGAATGGCAAAGGCCCTATCGGGATTCCTTTCCAGTCGGTAGCGGGTCGTAAGTCCTCGACTGGAGCTGTGGCCGGACGCTGAGGTTACCTCGAAAGTGATGACATGGGACTTGGGTCCCTCTGGTTTGTCCACAGGGGAGTCAGGCCTCGTTTGGAGTGGAGACATGCACGCCCGCTCTCCTCCTAAGCTGTAGCAGCACTCTCAGGCTTCCTGTTGTGTTGACACAGGGATCTGTGGCTTTCCCTCGAGGTGCCAGCAGGGCTCTCGCACGTGCCACCATGGGGTGGGTCGATCCTCCGGTGACAGTCGAGACAGTGCAGGGAAATCAGGTTCATCTGGAGTGGATTGAGCCTTCTGGGTACTTGTGGCCTGATGGCACAATCCCTGGAGTTCCTCTCGACACTCCTGTGGAGAGCACATCCTCTTGAGAAGCGACGGGAACGCCGGGAATCCCTTGCCGACGAAGCAGCGAAAGGAACCCTCATCTCGAGCTGAGGAGGGGACAACGGGACTCCTCTTGAGTTGTGCCAGTCCCTCGGGGTTCTTCGCGAGTGGAGGCGCATCTGTCGGGCAACTTCTTGAGTCTCAGCAAGGGAGTGAAGGACCCATTCGAGGTCCAAGAGGGAAGGGGTGATTTCCCTCGACATGCAGAAGCAGAAAAGCGCCTTAACGCACCTGGAAGGGAGAACCTCCTTGTGCTTCACAAGTTGCGGCAGGTCCTTCTCGAGTTATGGCGGGAAACTCTGGGACCCGCTCGTTAGGCCTCAGGAGAGGCCAGTCTCCTGCAAATTGCGAAGGCCCTATCGGGATTCTTTTCCAGTCGGTGGCAGGTCCTATGTCCCCGTCTGGAGCTGCGGCCGGACCCTGAGGTTTCCTTGAAAGTGCTGACATGGGACTTGGAGTGTCCACAGGGGAGTCAGGCCTCGTCTCGAGTAGAGACATGCACGCCCACTCTCCTCCTGAGCTATAGCAGCACTGTCAGTCTTCCTGTCAGGTTGACACAGGGATCTGTTGGTTTCCATCATGGTGCCTACCATGGCTGTCACTCGTGCCACCATGGTGTGAGTCATTCCTCGAGGTGACAGTGGAGGCAGTGCAGGGAAATCAGGTTCATCTGGAGTGGATTGAGACTTCTGGGTACTTGTGGCCTTATTGCAATGCCCCTGGAGTTCCTCTCGACTCCTGTGTAGAGCTCCTCTTCCTGAGATGCGATGGGAACTTCGGGAATACCTTCCCGACGAAGCAGGCAAAGGAACCCTCTTCTCGAGCTGAGGAGGGGACAACGGGGCTCCTGTTGAGTTGTGGCAGGACCCTCGGGGTTCCTCTCGAGTGGAGGCGCATGTGACGGGGAACTTCTTGAGTCGCAGCCAGGGAGTGAAGCCACCTTTTTAGGTCCAAGAGGGAAGGTGTGGTTTCCCTCGACAAGCGGAAGCGGAAAAGGGCCTCAACGCGCCTGGAAGGGAGAACCTCCTGGTGTTTCTCGAGTTGCAGCAGGTTCTTCTCGAGTTACAACGGGCACCTCAGGGAACCGCTCTTGTGACCTTAGGAGAGGCAAGTCTCCATGTGAATGGCGAGTGACTTCTCGGGATTCCTATCCAGTCGGTGGCGGATCCTAGTTCTGCGTCTGGAGCTGCGGCCAGAACCTGAGCTTTGCTCGAAAGTGCTGACATGGGACTTGGGTCCCTCTGGAGTGTCCACAGGGTGGTCAGGCCTAGTCTCGAGTTGACACATGCCGGCCCGCTCTCCTCCTGAGCTGTAGCAGCACTGTCAGGCTTCCTGTCACTTTCACCCAGGGATCTGTGCTTTGCTCGAGGTGCCACCAGGGCTATCACACATGTCACCATGGGGTGAGTCGATCCTCGCGGTGACAGTCGAGGCAGTGCAGGCAAATCAGGTTCATCTCGAGCGGATTGATATTTCTCGATACTTGTGGCCTGATATCACATTCCCTGGAGTTCCTCTCGACACTCCTGTGAAGACCACCTCCTCCTGAGATGTGACGGGAACAGCGGGAATCCCTTCCCGATGAAGCAGGGAGAGGAACCCTCATATCGAGCTGAGGAGGGGTCAACGGGGCTCCTCTTGAATTCTGGCGGGACCCGTAGGGTTCCTCTGGAGTGGCTGCGCGAGTGTCAGGGAACATCTTGAGTCGCAGAGGGGAGTGAAGGACCCTTTTGAGGTCCAAGAGGGAAGGTGTGATTTCCCTCGACATGCGGCAGTGGAAAAGGGCCTCAACCAGACCGAAAGGGAGAACCTTCTGGTGCTTCTGGAGTTGCGGCAGGTCCTTCTCGAGTTATGAAGGGGACCTCTGGGACCCGCTCGTGTGGCCTCAGGAGAGGCCAGTCTCCGTGCGAATGGCGAGGGACCTCACGGGATTCCTCTCCAGTCGGTGGTGGGTCCTCTGTCCTCGTCTGGAGCTGTGGCCGGACCCTGAGGTTTCCTCGAACGTGCTGACATGGGACTTGGGTCCCTCTGGAGTGTCCACTATGGAGTCAGGCCTCGTCTCGAATGGAGACATGCACGCCCGCTCTCCTCCTGTGATGTAGCAGCACTGTTAGGCTTAGTGTCCCGCTGAAACAGGGATCTGTGGCTTTCCCTCGATGTGGCACCAGGGCTGTCACACGTGCCCCCATGGGGTAAGTCAATCCTCGGGGTGACAGTCGAGGCAGTGCAGGGAAATCAGGTTCTTCTGGAGTGGGTTGAGATTTCTGGGCACTTGCAGGCTGATGGCATGATACCTGGAGTTCCTCTCCACTCTCCTGTGGAGAGCACCGCCTCCTGAGATGTCACGGGAACACCGGGAATCCCTTCCCGACGAAGCAGGAAAGGAACCCTCATCTCGAGCTGAGGATGGTACAACGGGGCTCCTCTTGAGTTGTGGCGGGACCCTCGGGGTTCCTCTCGAGTGGAGACGCGTGTGTCGGGGAACTTCTTGAGTCGCAGCAAGGAAGTGAAGGACCCTTTCGAGGTCCAAGAGGGAAGGTGTGATTTCCCTCGACATGCGGCAGTGGAAAAGGGCCTCACCTGCCTGGAAATGAGAACCTCCTCGTGTTTCTCGTGTTGCTACAGGTCATTTTCGAGTTACGACGTGGATCTCAGGGACCCGCTCGTGTGGCCTCAGGAGTGGACAGTTTCCGTGCGAATGGCGAGGGTCCTCTCGGGATTCCTCTCCAGTCGGTGGCGGGTCCTAAGTCCTTGTCTGGAGCTGCAGCCAAACGCTGAGGTTTCTTCGAAAGTGCTGACATGGGACTTGAGTCCCTTCGGAGTGTCCACAGGGGAGTCAGGCCTCGTCTCGCGTGGAGACATGCACGCCCGCTCTGCTCCTGAGCTGTAGCAGCACTGTCAGGCTTCCTGTCATGTTGACACAGGAATCTGTGGTTTTCCCTCGAGGTGAAAGCAGGGCTGTCATACGTGCCACCATGGGGTGAGTCTATCCTCGGGGTGAAAGTCGAGGCAGCGCTGGGAAATCAGGTTCATCTGGAGTGGATTGAGACTTCTGGGTACTTGTGTCGTGATGGCACGATCCCTGGAGTTCCTCTCAACTCTCCTGTGGAGAGCACGTCCTCCTGAGATGTGATGGGAACGCCAGGAATCCCTTCCCGACGAGTCAGCCAAATGAACCCACATCTCGAGCTGAGGGAGGGACAACAGGGCTCCTCTTGAGATATGGCGGGACCTTCGGGGTTCCTATTGAGAGGAGGCACGTGTGTCGGGGAACTTCTTGAGTCGCAGCCAGGGAGTGAAGGACCATTTCGTGGTCCAAGAGGGAAGGTGTGATTTCCTTCGACATGCGGCAACGGAAAAGGGCCTCAACGCACCTGGAACGGAAAACCTCCTGGTGTTTCTGAGTTGGGACAGGTCCTTCTCGAGTTACGAAGGGGAACTCAGGAAACCACTCGTGTGGCCTCAGGAGAGGCCAGTCTCCGTACGAATGGCGAGGGACCTCTCGGGATTCCTCTCCAGTCGGTAGAGAGTCCTAAGTCCTCGTCTCGAGCTGCGGCCGGACCCTGAGGTTTCCTCGAAAGAGCCCACATGGGACTTGGGTCTCTCGGGAGTGCCCACAGGGAAGTCAGACCTCGGCTCGTGTGGAGACATGTACCCCCGCTCTCCTCCTGAGCTGTAGCAGCACTGTCAGGCTTCCTGTCGCATTGACACATGAATCTGTGGTTTTCCCTCGAGGTGAAAGCAGGGCTCTCACACGTGCCACCATGGGGTGAGTCTATCCTCGGGGTGACAGTCGAGGCAGCGCCGGGAAATCAGGTTCATCTGGAGTGGATTGAGACTTCTGGGTACTTGTATCATGATGGCATGATCCCTGGATTTCATCTCAACTCTCCTGTGGAGAGCACCTCCTCCTGAGATGCGATGGGAACACTGGGAATCCCTTCCCGACGAGCCAGCGAAAGGAACCCACATCTCGAGCTGAGGGAGGGACAACAGGGCTCCTCTTGAGTTGTGGCGGGACCCTGGGTGTTCCTCTCTAGGGTAGGCACGTGTGTCGGGGAACTTCTTGAGTCGCAGCAAGGGAGTAAAGGACCCTTTCGAGGTCCAGGAGGGAAGGTGTGGTTTCCCTCTACATATGACAGCGGAATAGGGCCTCAACGCGCCTGGAAGGGAGAACCTCCTAGTGTTCCTCGAGTTGTGGCAGGTGCTTCTCTAGTTACGATGGGGACACGAGGGACCCGCTCGTGTGGCCTCAGGAGAGGCCAGTCTCCGTGCGAATGGCGAGGGACCTCTCGGGATTCCTCTCCAGTCAGTAGCGGGTCCTAATTCCTCATCTGGAACAGTGGCCAGACCCTAATGTTTCCTCGAAAGTGCTGATATGTGACTTGGGTCCCTCCGGAATGTCCACAGGGGAGCCAGGCCCCTCTCGAGTGGAGACATGCGCGCCCGCTCTCCTGCTAAGCTATAGCAGCACTGTCAGGCTTTCTGTCATGTTGACACAGGGATCTGTGGCTTTCCCTTGAGGTGCTCCCAGGGCTGTCACACGTGCTTCCATGGGTTGAATCGATCCTCGGGGTGACAGTCGAGGCAATGCAGGGAAATCAGGTTCATCTGGAGTGGATTGAGATTTCTGGGTACTTGTGTCCTGATGGCACTAACCCTGGAGTTCCTCTCGACTCTTCTGTGGAAAGCACCTCCTCCGAGGTGTGACGGGAACGCAGGGAATCCCTTCCCGACGAAGAAAGTAAATGATCCCTCATCTCGAGCTGAGGAGGGGACAACGGGGCTCCACTTGAGTTGTGGTGGGACCCTAGGGATTCCTCTCCAGTGTAGGCGCTTGTGTCAGGGAACTTCTTGAGTCACAGCAAGGGAGAGAAGGACCCTTTCGAGGTCCAAGAGGGAAGGTGTGATTTCCTTCGACATACTACAGTGTAAAAGGGCCTCAATGAGCCTGGAAGGGAGAACCTCCTGGTGTTTCTCGAGTTGCAGCAGGTCCTTCTCGAGTTACGACGGGGACCTCAGCTACCCGTTCCTGTAGCCTCAGGAGAGGCCAGTCTCCATGCAAATGGAGACGGACCACTCGGGATTCTTTTCCAGTCGGTGGCAGGTCCTATGTCCTCGTCTGGAACTGTGGCCGGACCCTGAGGTTTCCTTGAAAGTGCTGACATGGGACTTGGGCCCCTCTGGAGTGTCCACAGGGTGGTCAGGCCTCGTCTCGAGTGGAGACATGCACGCCCGCTCTCCTCCTGAGATGTAGCAACAATGTCACGCTTCCTGTCACGTTGACACAGGGATCTGTGGCTTTATCTCGAGGTGCCACCAGGGCTGTCACACGTGCCACCTTGGGGTGAGTCGATCCTCAGTGTGACAGTCGAGGCTGTGCAGGGAAATCAGGTTCATCTGGAGTGGATTGAGACTTCTGTGTACTTGTGGCCTGATGGCACAACACTGGCGTTCTTCTCACCTCTCATTTTGAGAGCACCTCCTCCTGAGATTCGACGGAAATGCAGAGAATCCCTTCCCGACGAAGCAGGGAATGGAACCCTCATCTCGAGCTGAGGAGGGGACCATGGGGATCCTCTTGAGTTGTGGCGGCACCATCTGGGTTCCTCTGGAGGGGAGGCACGTGTGTCTGGGAACTTCTTGAGTCGCAGCAAGGGAGTGAAGGACCCTTTCGAGGTCCAGAGGGAAGGTGTGATTTCCCTTGACATGCGGGAGCGGAATAGGGCCTCAACGCGCCTGGAACGGCGAACGTCCTGTTGTTTCACGAGTTGCAGCAGGTCCTTCTCGAGTTATGACGGGGACCTCAGGGACCCACTCCTGTGGCCTCAGGTGAGGCCAGTCTCCGTGCTAATGGCGAGGGACATCTCGGGATACCTCTCCAGTTGGTGGCGGATCCTAAGTCCTCATCTGGAGCTGTGGCCAGACTCTGAGGCTTCCTCGAAAGTGCTGACATGGGACTTGGGTTGCTCCGGAGTCTCAACAGGGGAGTCAGGCCTCATCTCGAGTGGAAATATGCACGCCCGCTCACCTCCTGAGCTGTAGGAACAGTGTCAGGCTTCCTGTTGTGTTGACACAGGGATCTGTGTCTTTCATTGAGGTGTCACCAGGGCTGTCACCCGTGCCACCATGGGGTGACAATCGAGGCACTGCAGGGAAAAAAGATACATCTGGAGTGGATTGAGACTTCTGGGTACTTGTGGCCTGATGGCATGATCCCTGGAGTTTCTCTCGACTCTCCTGTGGAGAGCACCTCCTTGTGAAATGTGACGGGAACGCTGGGAAACCATTCCCGACGAAGGAGGGAAGTTAGTTAGTTAGTTCAGTCGCGCAGTCATGTCCGACTCTTTGCGACCCCATGAATCGCAGCACGCCAGGCCTCCCTGTCCATCACCAACTCCCGGAGTTCACTCAGACTCACGTCCATTGAGTCTGTGATGCCATCCAGCCATCTCATCCTCGGTCGTCCCTTTCTCCTCCTGCCCCCAATCCCTCCCACCATCAGGGTCTTTTCCAATGAGTCAACTCTTCGCATAAGGTGCCCAAAGTACTGTAGCTTCAGTTTTAGCATCATTCCTTCCAAAGAAATCCCAGGGTTGATCTCCTTCAGAATGGACTGGTTGGATCTCCTTGCAGTCCAAGGGACTCTCAAGAGTCTTCTCCAACACCACAGTTCAAAAGCATCAATTCTTCGG
>SJXQ01009875.1:0-15815 GCA_006408695.1 Aepyceros melampus | reverse complement strand
CGTCCCAACGAAGCAGGGAGAACAACCCTCATCTTGAGCTGAGGAGGGGACAACAGGACTCCTCTTGAGTTGTGGCGGGACCCTTGGGGTTCCTCTCGAGTGGAGGTGCGTGTTCCAGGGAACTTCTGAGTCGCAGCAAGGGAGTGAAGGACCCTTTCGAGGTCGAAGAGGGAAGGTGTGATTTCCCTCGACTTGCAGCAGCGGAAAAGGGCCTCAACGCGCCTGGAAGGGAGAACTTCCTGGTGTTTCTCGAGTTGTGGCAGGTCCTTCTCCAGTTACGTCGCGGACCTCAGGGACCCGCTCGTGTAGCTTCAGGAGAGTCCAGTCTCCGTGCAAATAGCGAGAGAACTCTCGGGATTCTTCTCCAGTCGGTGGCGGGGCCTACGTCCTCATCTGGAGCTGCGGATAGACCCTGAGGTTTCCTTGACAGTGCTGACATGGGATTTGGGTCACTTCAGAGTGTCCACACGGGAGTCAGGCCTCGTCTCGAGTGGAGACAGGCAGGCCCGCTCTCCTCCTGAGTGGTAGCAGCACTCTCAGGCTCCCCGTCCCGTTGACACAGGGATCTGTGGCTTTCCCTGGAGGTGCCACCAGGGCTGTCACACGTGCCACCATGGGGTGAGTCGATCCTTGGGGTGACAGTCGAGATGGTGCAGGGAAAGCAGGTTCATCTGGAGTGGATTGAGATTTTTCTTTACATGTGGCCTGATGGCACGATCCCTGGAGTTCTTCTCGACTCTGCTGTGGAGAGGACCTCCTCCTGAGATGTGAAGGGAACGACTGGAATCCCTTTCCAATGACGCAGGGTAAAGAACCCACATCTAGAACTGAGGAGGGGACAACGGGGCTCCTCTTGATTTGTGGCGGGATCCTCAGGGTTCCTCTCGAGTGAAAGAGCGTGTGTCGGGGAACTTCATGAATCTCAGCAGGGAGTGAGGGACCCTTTCGAGGTCCAATAGAGAAGTTCTGATTTCCCTCCACATGCGGCAGTGCAAAAAGGTCTCAACGCGCCTGGACCTGAGAACCTCCTGGTGATTCTCGAGTTGCGACTGGTCCTTCTCGAGTTAAGACGGGGAATTCAGGGACCTGCTCGTGTGGCCTCAGGAGAGGCCAGTCTCCGTGCGAATGGCGAGGGACCTCTCGGGATTCTCTCCAGTCGGTGGAGGATCTTAAGTCCACGTCTGGGGCTGTGGATGGACCCTGACGTTTCCTTGAAAGTGCTGACATGGGACTTGGTTCCCTCCGGAGAGTCCACAGGGGAGTCAGGCCTCGTCTCGAGTGGAGACATGCACGCCTGCTCTCTTCCTGAGCTGTAGCAGCACTGTCAGGCTTCCTGTCACGTTGACACAGGGATCTCTGGCTTTCCCACGAGGTGCCCTCAGGGCTGTCACACGTTCCACCATGGGGTGAGTCGATCCTCGGGGTGACAGTCGAAGCAGTGCTGCAAAATCAGGTTCATGTGGAGTGGATTGAGACTTCTGGGTACTTCTGGCCTGATGGCACGATCCCTGGAGTAACTCTCGACTCTCCTGTGGAGAGCACATCCTCCTGAGATGCGACGGGAACTCCCGGAATACCTTCCCGACAAAGCAGGGAAAGGAACCCTCATCTCCACATGAGGAGGGGACAACGGTGCTCCTCTTGAGTTGTGGCGGGACCCTCGGGGTTCCTCTCGCATGGAGGCGCGTGTGTTGGGGAACTTCTTGAGTCACATCAATGGAGTGAAGGACCCTTTTGAAGTCCAAGAGGGAACGTGTGATTTCTCTTGACATGCGGCAGCAGAAAAGAGCCTCAACGCACCTGGAAAGGAGCACCTCCTGGTGTTTCTCGAGTTGTGGCAGGTCCTTCTCAGGTAACGACGGGGACCTCAGGGACCCACTCGTGTGGCCTCAGGAGAGGCCAGTCTCCATGCGATTGGCGAGGGACCTCTCGGGATTCCTCTCCAGTCAGTGGCGAGCCTAAGTCCTCATCTGGAGCTGCGGCTGGAACCTGAGGTTTCCTCAAAAGTGCTGACATGGGACCTGGGTCCCTCCAGAGTGTCCACAGGGGAGTCAGGCCTCGTCACGGGTGGAGACATGCACGCCCGCTCTCCTCCTGAGCAGAAGCAGCACAGTGAGCCTTCCTGTTACATTGACACAGGGGTCTGTGGTTTTCCCTCGAGGTGCCCCCAGGCTGTGACATATACCACCATGGGCTGAGTCCATCCTCAGGGTGACAGTCGAGGCAGTGAGGGAAATCAAGTTTATCTGGAGTGGACTGAGACTTCTGGGTACTTGTGGCTTGATGGCACGATCCCTGGAGTTCCTGTCATCTCTCCTGTGGAGAACATCTCCTCCTCAGATGTGACGGGAACGCCCGGAATCCCTTCCCGACGAAGCAGGGAAAGGAACCCTCATCTCCAGCTGAAGAGGGGACAACGGGGCTCCTCTTGAATTGTGGCGGGACCCTCAGGGTTCCTCTTGAATGGAGGCGCGTGTGTCGGAGAACTTCTTGAGTCGCAGCAAGGGAGTGAAGGACCCTTTCGAGGTACAAGACGGAAGGTGTGATTTCCCTCAACATGCGGCCACGGAAAAGGGCCTCAACGCACCTGGAAGTGAGAACCTCCTGGTGTTTTATGAGTTGCAGCACATTATTCTCGAGTTACGACTGGCAACTCAGGGAACAGATCGTGTGGCCTCAGGAGAGGCCAGTCTCCGTATGAATGGCGAGGGACTTCTCGGGATTGCTCTCCAGCCGGGGTCGGGTCCTAAGTCCTCGACTGCAGCTGCAGCCGCATCCTGAGGTTTCCTTGAAAGTACTGACATGGGACTTGAGTCCCACAGGAGTGTCCCAGGGGAGTCAGGCCTCGTCTCGAGTGGAGACATGCACGCCCGCTCTCATCCTCAGCTTTAGCTGCACTGTCAGGCTTCCTGTCATGTTGACACAGATATCTGTGGCTTTCCCTCGAGGTGCCACCAGGGTTGTGACACGTGCCACCATGGGGTGAGTCGATCCTCGGGGTGACAGTCGATGCAGTTCAGGTAAATTAGCTTCATCTGGAGTGGACTGAGACTTCTGGGTACTTGTGGCTTGATGGCACGATCCCTGGAGTTCCTGTCATCTCTCCTGTGGAGAGCATCTCCTCCTGAGATGCGACAGCAACACCTGGAATCCTGTCCCGACAAAGCAGGGAGAGCGACCCTCATCTCGAGCGAGGAGGGGACAGCGGGGCTCCTCTTGAGTTGTGGCGGGACCCTCGGAGTTCCTCTCGATTGGAGGTGCATATTGCCGGGAACTTCTTGCGTCACAGCAAGGGAGTGAAGGACCCATTCGAGGTCCCAGAGGGAAGGTGTAATTTCCCTCGACATATGGCAGTGGAAAAGGGCCTCAACGCGCCTGGACGGGAGAACCTCCTGGTGTTTCTCGAGTTGTGGCAGGTCTTTCTCAAGTTACGACGGGGACTTCAGGGACCCACTCGTGTGGCCTCAGGAGAGGCCAGTATCCGTGTTAATGGCAAGGGACCTCTCAGGATTCCTCTCCAGTCGGTGGCGGGTTCAAATTCCTCTTCTGGAGCTGCGGCCAGACACAGAGATTTCCTTGAAAGTGCTGAGATTGTACTTGGGTAACTCCGGAGTGTCCACAGGGGATTCATGCCTCATCTCGAGTGGACACATGCACGCCTGCTCTCCTCCAGAGCTGTAGCAGCACTGTCAGGGTTCCTTTCACGTTGACACAGGGACCTGTGGCTTTCGTTGAGGTGCCACCAGGGATGTCACACGTGCCACCATGGGGTGAGTCGATCCTCGGGGAGACAGTCAAGGCAGTGCAGGGAAATCAGGTTCATCTGGAGTGGATTGAGACTTCTGGGTACTTGTGGCCTTATTGCAATGCCCTTGGAGTTCCTCTCGACTCTCCTGTGGAGAGCACCTCTTCCTAAGATGCTACAGGAATGCCGGGAATCCCTTCCCGACGAAGCAGGGAAAGGAACCCTCATCTCGAGCTGAGGAGGGGACAACGGGGCTCCTCTTGAGTTGTGGCGGGACCCTCGTGGTTCCTCTCGAGTGGAGGCGTGTGTGTCGGGGAACTTCTTGAGTAGCAGCAAGGGAGTGAAGGACCCTTTCGAGGTCCAAGAGGGAAGGTGTGATTTCCCTCGACATTTGTCAGCAGAAAACGGCCTCAACACGCCTTGAATGGAGAACCTCCTGGTGTTTCTCGAATTGTGGCTGGTCCTTCTCAGTTATGATGGGGACATCAAGGACCCGCTCCTGTGGCCTCAGGAGAGACCAGTCTCCGTGCGAATGGTGAGGGACGGATCGGGATTCCTCTCCAGTAGGTGGAGGTTCCAAAGTCCTCATCTGGAGCTGCGGCTAGACACTGAGGTTTCCTTGACAGTGCTGCCATGGGATTTGGGTCCCTTCGGAGTGTCCACACGGGAGTCAGGCCTCGTCTCGAGTGGAGACATGCATGCCCGCTCTCCTCCTGAGTGGTAGCAGCACTCTCAGGCTCCTTGTCCAGTTGACACAGGGATCTGTGGCTTTCCCTCGAGGTGCCCCCAGGGCTGTGACACGTGCCACCATTGGGTGAGTCGATTCTCGGGGTGACAGTTGAGGCAGTGCATGGAAATCAGGTTCAGCTGGAGTGGATTGAGATTTTTCTTTACATGTGGCCTGATGGCACGATCCCTGGAGTTCTTCTCGACTCACCTGTGGAGAGCATCTCCTCCTCAGATGTGACAGGAACGCCCAGGATCCCTTCCCAACGAAGCAGGGAAAGGAACCCTCATATCGAGCTGAGGAAGGGACAATGGGGCTCCTCTTGAATTGTGGCGGGACCCTCGGGATTCCTCCCTAGTGGAGTCGCGTGTGTCGGAGAACTTCTTGAGTCGCAGCAAGGGAGTGAAGGCCCCTTTCGAGGTCCAAGAGGGAAGGTGTGATTTCCCTCGACATGCGGCAGTGGAAAAGGGCCTCAAAGCGCCTGGAAGGGAGAACCTCCTGGTGTTTTATGAGTTGCGGCACGTTCTTCTCGAGTTACGACGGGGAACTCAGGGAACAGATCTTGTGGCCTCAGGAGAGGCCAGTCTCCGTATGAATGGCGAGGGACTTCTCGGGATTGCTCTCCAGGCAGTGTCGGGTCCTAAGTCCTCGACTGCAGCTGGGGCCGCATCCTGAGGTTTCCTCGAAAGTGCTGACACGGGACTTGATTCCCACAGGAGTGTCCCAGGGGAGTCAGGCCTCGCCTCGAGTGGAGACATGCACGCCGCTCTCCTCCTGATCTTTAGCTGCATTTTCAGGCTTCCTGTCGCATTGACACAGGGATGTCTGGCTTTCCCTCGAGGTGCCACCAGGTCTGTCAAACATGCCACCATGGGGTGAGTCAATCCTCGGAGTGACAGTCGACGCAGTTCAGGTAAATCAGCTTCATCTGGAGTGGATTGAAAATTCTGGGTACTTGTGGCCTGATGGCACGATTCCTGGAGTTCCTCTCGACTCACCTGTGGAGAGCACCTCCTCCTGAGATGTGACTGGAACACTGGGAATCCCTTCTCGACGAGGCAGGGAAAGGAACCCTCATCTCGAGCTGAGGAGGGGACAACGGGGCTCCTCATGAGTTGTGGCGGGACTCTCGGAGTTCCTCTCGAGTGGAGGCGCGTGTGTCAGGGAACTTCTTGAGTCGCAGCAAGGGAGTGAAGGACCCTTTCGAGGTCCAAGAGGGAAGGTGTGATTTCCCTCAACATGCGGCAGTGGAAAAGGGCCTCAACGCGCCAGGAAGGGAACATCCTGGTGTTTTATGAGTTGCGGCACGTTCTTCTCGAGTTACGACGGGGAACACAGGGAACTGATCATGTGGCCTCAGGAGAGGCCAGGCTCCGTGCGAATGGTGAGGGACTTTTCGGGATTTCTCTCCAGCCGTTGTCGGGTCCTAAGTCCTTGATTGCAGCAGCCGCCGCATCCTGAGGTTTGCTCGAAAGTGCTGATATGGGATTTGGTTCCCACAGGAGTGTCCCAGGGGAGTCAGGCCTCGTCTCGTGTGGAGACATGCAGGCCCACTCTCCTCCTGAGCTGTAGCTGCACTTTTAGACTTCCTGTCGCTTTGACACAGGGATCTGCGGCTTTCCCTCGTGGTGCCACCAGGGCTGTCATATGTGCCACGATGGGGTGAGTAGATCCTCGGGGTGACAGTCAAGGCAGTGGAGGGAAATCAGCTTCATCTGGAGTGGATTGAGAATTCTGGGTACTTGTGGCCTGATGGCACGATCCCTGGAGTTCCTCTTGACTCTCCGTGGAGAGCACCTCCTCCTGAGATGTGACTGGAACTCCGGGAATCCCTTCCTGAAGAGGCAGGGAAAGGAACCCTCATCTCGAGCTGAGGAGGGGACAGCGGGGCTCCTCTTGAGTTGTGGCGGGACCCTCGGGGTTCCTCTCGAGTGGAGGCGCGTGTGTCGGGTAACTTCTTGAGTCGCAGCAAGGGAGTGAAAGACCCTTTCGAGGTCCAAGAGGGAAGGTGTGATTTCCCTAGACATGCGGAAGCAGAAAAGGGCCTCAACGAGCCTGGGAGGGAGAACCTCCTGGTGTTTCTCGAATTGTGGCAGGTCCTTCTCGAGTTACGACGGGGACTTCAGGGACCCGCTGGTGTGGCCTCAGGAGAGGCCAGTCTCCGTGCGAATGGGGAGGGACCATTCGGGATTCCTCTCCAGTCAGTGGCGGGTCCTAAGTCTTCGTCTGGAGCTGCGGACGGACCCTGAGGTTTCCTCGAAAGTGCTGACATGGGACTTGGGTCCCTCTGGAGTGTCCACAGGGGAGTCTGACCTCGTCACGAGTGGAGACATGCACGGCCACTCTCCTCCTGAGCAGTAGCAGCACAGTGAGCCTTCCTGTCGCATTGATACAGGGGTATGTGGTTTTCCCTCGAGGTGCCCCCAGGGCTGTGACACGTGCCACCATAGGTTGCGTCGATCCTCGGGGTGACAGTCGAGGCAGTGCAGGGAAATCAGGTTTATCTGGAGTGGATTGAGACTTCTGGTTACTTGTGGCTTGATGGCACGATCCCTGGAGTTCCTGTCATCTCTCCTGTGGAGAGCATCTCCTCCTGAGATGCAACGGCAATGCCCGGAATTGCGTCCTGATGAAGCAGGGAGAGCAACCCTCATCTCGAGCTGAGGAGGGAACAACGGGGCTCCTCTTGAGTTGTGGCGGAACCCACGGGGTTCCTCTCAAGTGGAGGTGCGTGTTCTGGGGAATGTCTTGAGTCGCAGCAAGGGAGTGAAGGACCCTTTCGAGGTCCAAGAGGGAAGGTGTGATTTCCTCGACTTGAGGCAGCAGAAAAGGGCCTCAACGTGCCTGGGAAGGAGAACTTCCTGGTGTTTCTCGAGTTGTGGCCGGTCCTTCTCCAGTTATGACGGGGACCTCAGGGACCCGCTCGGGTAGCTTCAGGAGAGTCCAGTCTCCATGCGAATAGCGAGAGAACTCTCAGGATTCTTCTTCAGTCGGTGCTGGGGCCTAAGTCCTCATCTGGAGCTGCAGCCGGACCCTGAGGTTTCCTTGGAAGTTCTGACGTGGGACGTGGGTCCCTCCAGAGGGTTCACCGGGGAGTCAGGCCTGGTCTCGAGTGGAGACATGCACGCCCACTCTCCTCCTGAGCTGTAACAGCACTGTCAGGCTTCCTGTCGCATTGACCCAGTGATCTGTGGCTTTCCCTCAAGGTACCACCAGGGCTGTAACACGTGCCACCATCGGGTGAGTCGATCCTCCGGGTGACAGTCGAGGCAGTGCAGGGAAATAAGGTTCATCTCGAGTGAATTGAGACTTCTGGGTACTTGTGGCCTGATGACACGATTCCTGGAGTTCCACTCGACTCTCCTGTGGAGAGCACCTCTTCCTGACATGCTACAGGAACGCCGGGAATCCCTTCCCGACGAAGCAGGGAAAGGAACCCTCATCTCATGCTGAAGAGGGGCCAACGGGTCTCCTCATGAGTAGTGGCGGGACGATCGGAGTTCCTCTCGAGTGGAGGCGCATGTTTCGGGGAATCTCTTGAGTCACAGCAAGGGAATGAAGGACCCTTTCGAGGCCCCGAGGGAAGGTGTAATTTCCCTCGACATATTGCAGTGGAAAAGTTTCTCAACGCGCCTGGAAGGGAGAACCTTCTGGTGTTTCTCGAGTTGCGGCAGGTCCTTCTCGAGTTACGACGGGTACCTGAGGGACCCACTTGTGTGGCCTCAGGAGAGGCCAGTCTCCGTGTGAATGGCGAGGGACCTCTCGGGATTCCTGTCCAGTCGGTGGCGGGTTCAAATACCTCGTCTCGAGCTGCAGCCGGACCCTGAGGTTTCCTCAAAAATGCTGACATGGGACTTGGGTCCCTTCGGAGTGTCCACACGGGAGTCAGGCCTCGTCTCGAGTGGAGACATGCACGCCCGCTCTTATGCTAAGCTGTAGCAGCACTGTCAGGCTTCCTGTCACGTTGACACAGGGATCTGTGGCTTGCCCTCGAGGTGCCACCAGGACTGTCACACGTGCCACCATGAGGTGAGTCGATCCTCGGCATAAGAGTCGAGGCAGTGCAGAGAAATCAGGTTCATCTGGACTGAATTGAGACATCTGGGTACTTGTGGCATGACGGCACGATCCCTGCAGTTCCTCTTGACTCTCCTGGGGAGAGAACCTCCTCCTGAGATGCGACGGGAATCCCGGGAATCCCTTCTCGATGAAGGAGAGAAAGGAACCCTCCCCTAGAGCTGAGGAGGGGACAACGTGGCTTCTCTTGAGTTGTGGCAGGACCCTCGGGGTCCCTCTCGAGTGGAGGCGCATGTGTCGGGGAACTTCTTGAGTCGCAGCAAGGGAGTGAAGGACCCTTTTGAGGTCCAAGAGGGAGCTGTGATTTCCCTCGACATGCGGCAGCGGAAAAGGGCCTCAACACCCTGGAAGGGAGAACCTCCTGGTGTGTCTCTAGTTACTGCAGGTCCTTCTCGAGATACGATGGGGACCTCAGGGACCCGCTCGTGTGGCCTCAGGAGAGGCCAGTCTCCGTGTAAATGGCGAGGGACCTCTCCGGATTCCTCTCCTCGTCGGTGGCGGGTCCTAAGTCCTCATCTGGAGCTGCGGCCGGACCCTGAGTTTTCCTCAAATGTGTTGACATGTGACTTGGGTCCCTCCGGAGTGTCCACAGGGGAGTCAGGCCTCGTCTCGAGTGGAGACATGCACGCCCTCTCTCCTCCTGAGCTGTAGCAGCAATGTCAGGCTTCATGTCGCGTTGACACAGGGACCTGTGGTTTCCATTGTGGTGCCACCATGGCTGTCACTCGTGCTACCATGGGGTGAGTCATTACTCGAGGTCACAGTCGAGGCAGTGCAGAGAAATCAGGTCCATGTGAAGTGGATTGAGTCTTCTGGGTACTTGTTCCCTGATGGCATGATCCCTGGAGTTCCTCTCGACTCTGCTGTGGAGAGCACCTCCTCCTGAGAAGCGACTTGCACACCGGGAATCCCTTCCGGACGAAGCAGGGAAAGGAACCCTCATTTCGAGATGAAGAGGGGACAATGGGTCTCCTTTTTAATTGTGGCGGGACCCTCGGGGTTCGTCTCCAGTGGAGGCGCGTGTTTCAGGGTAGTTCTTGAGTCGAAGCAAGGAAACGAAGGACCCTTTCGAGGTTCAACAGGAAAAGTGGGATTTCCATCGACATGCGGCAGCGGAAAAGCACCTCAACGTGCCTCTAAGGGAGAACCTCGTGGTGTTTCTCGAGTTGCGGCAGGTCCTTCTCGAATTATGACGGGGACCTCAAGGACCCACTCATGTGGCCTGAGGAGAGGCCAGTCTCCGTGTGAATGGCGAGCCACCTCTCGGGATTCCTCTCCAGTCGGAGGCAGGTCCTAAGTCTTGGTCTGGAGCTGCGTCCGGACCCTGAGTTTCCCTCGAAAGTGCTGACGTGGGACTTGGGTCCCTCCGGAGTTTCCACAGGGGTGTCAGGCCTCGGCTCGAGTGGAGACATGCACGCCCTCTCACCACCTGAACTGTAGCACCACTGTCAGGCTTCGTGTCGCGTTGACTCAGGGATCTGTGGCTTTCCCTCAAGGTGCCACCAGGGAGGTCCCACGTGCCATAATGGGGTGAGTCGATCCTTGGGGTGACAGTCGAGGCAGTGCACGGAAATCAGGTTCACATGGAGTGGACTGAGACTTCTGGATACTTGTGGCCTGGTGGCACGATCCCTGGAGTTCCTCTCAATTCTCCTGTGGAGAACACCCCCTCCTGAGAAGCGACGGGAACTTCGAGAATCCCTTCCAGACGAGGCAGGGAAAGGAACCCTCATCTCGAGCTGTGGAGGGGAAAATGGGGCTCCTCTTGCATTGTGGCGGGAACTTCTTGAGTCGCAGAAAGGGAGTGAAGGACCCTTTTGAAGTCCAAGATGGAAGGTGTGATTTCCCTCAACATGTGGCAGCAGAAAAAGGCCTCAACGCGCCTGGAAGGGAGAACCTCCTGGTGTTTCTCGAGTTGTGGCAGGTCCTTCTCGAGTTATGACGGGGACCTCAGGGACCCACTCACGTGGCTACGAGGCAGGGAAAGGAACCCTCATCTCGAGCTGTGGAGGGGAAAATGGGGCTCCTCTTGCATTGTGGCGGGAACTTCTTGAGTCGCAGAAAGGGAGTGAAGGACCCTTTTGAAGTCCAAGATGGAAGGTGTGATTTCCCTCAACATGTGGCAGCAGAAAAAGGCCTCAACGCGCCTGGAAGGGAGAACCTCCTGGTGTTTCTCGAGTTGTGGCAGGTCCTTCTCGAGTTATGACGGGGACCTCAGGGACCCACTCACGTGGCCTCAGGAGAGGCCAACCTCCGAGCGAATTGCGAGGGCCCTCTCGGGACACCTCTCCAGTCGGTGTCAGGTCCTAAGTACTCATCTGGAGCTGCGGCCGGACCCTGACGTTTCCTTGAAAGTGCTAACATGGGACTTGGATCCCTCCGGAGTGTCCACAGGAGAGTCATGCCTCATCTCGTGTGGAGACATGCACGCCCGCTCTCCTCCTGAGCTGTAGCAGCACTGTCAGGCTTCCTGTCTCGTTGACACAGGGATCTGTGTCTTTCCCTCGAGGTGCCACCAGGGCAGTCCCACGTGCCATAATGTGGTGAGTCGATCCTTGGGGTGACAGTCGAAGCAGTGCAGGGAAATCAGGTTCATCTGGAGTGGATTGTGACTTCTGGGTAGTTATGCCCTGATGTCAGGTTCCCTGGAATTCCTCTCGACACTCTTGTGGAGAGCACCTCTTCCTGGATGGCACGGGAACTCCGGAATCTCTTCCCGATGAAGCAGGGAAAGGAACCCTCATCTCGAGATGAAGAGGGGACAATGGGGCTCCTTTTTAATTGTGGCGAGACCCCCGGGGTTCGTCTCCAGTGGAGTCGCGTGTTTCAGGGTAGTTTTTGAGTCGAAGCAAGGAAATGAATGACCCTTTCGAGGTCCAAGAGGGAAGGTGTGATTTCCCTCGACATGTGGCAGCGGGAAAGGGCCTCAGCGCGCCTGGAAGGGAGAACCTCCTGGTGTTTCTCGAGTTGCAGCAGGTTCTTCTCGAGTTATGACGTGGACCTCAGGGAACCGCTCGTGTGGCCTTAGGAGAGGGGAGTCTCCGTGTGAATGGCGAGTGACTTCTCGGGATTCCTATCCAGTCGGTGGCGGGTCCTAAGTCCTCGTCTGGAGCTGCGGCTGGACCCTGAGGTTTCCTCGAAAATGCTGACATGGGACGTGGGTCCCTCTGGCGTGTCCACAGGGCAGTCAGGCCTCGTCTCGAGTGGAGACACGCACGACCGCTCTCTTTCTGAGCGGTAGCAGCACTGTCAGACTTCCTATTGCGTTGAAACAAGGATCTGTGGCTTTCCCTCGAGGTGCCACCAGGGCTGTCACACGTTCCACCATGGGGTTAGTCGATCCTCGGGGTGACAGTCGAAGCAGTGCAGGGAAATTAGGTTCATCTGGAGTGGATTGAGACTTCTGGGTAGTTATGCCCTGATGGCAGGTTCCCTGGAATTCCTCTCGACTCTCTTGTGGAGAGCACCTCTTCCTGAGATGGCACGGGAATGCCGGGAATCTCTTCCCGTCAATTGAGGGAAATGAATCCTCATCTCGAGCTGAGGAGGGGACTACGGGACTCCTCTTGAGTTGTGGCGGGACCCTCGGGGTTCCTCTCGAGTGGAGGCACGTGTGTTGGGGAACTTCTTGAGTCTCAGCAAGGGAGTGAAGGACTTTTCGAAGTGCAAGAGGGAAGGTGTGATTTCCCTCGACATGCAGCAGGGGTAAAGGTGTCAGTGTCCCCTGAAGTGAGTACGTCCTGGTATTTCTCGAGTTGCTACAGGTCCTTCTCTAGTTATGACGTAGACCTCACGGACTGCTCATGTGGCCTCAGCAGAGGCCAGTCTCCGTGCGAATGGCAAGGAACTTCTCGGGATTCCTCTCCAGTCGGTGGCGGGTCCTAAGTCCTCGTCTGGAGCTGCGGCCGGACCCAGAGTTTTCCTCAAATGTGTTGACATCGGACTTGGGTCCCTCCAGAGTGTCCACAGGGGAGTCAGGCCTCGTCTCGAGTGGAGACATGCACGCCCGCTCTCCTCCTGAGCTGTAGCAGCAATGTCAGGCTTCATGTCGCGTTGACACAGGGACCTGTGGGTTTCCATCGTGGTGCCACCATGGCTGTCACTCGTGCTACCATGGGGAGAGTCATTACTCGAGGTCACAGTCGAGGCAGTGCAGGGAAATCAGGTTCACATGGAGTGGATTGAGACTTCTGGATACTTGTGGCCTGGTGGCACGATCCCTGGAGTTCTTCTCGACTCTCCTGTGGAGAACACCTCCTCCTGAGAAGCGAGGGGAATGTCGAGAATCCCTTCCTGACGAAGCAGGGAAAGGAACCCTCATCTCGAGCTGAGGAGGGGACAACGGGGCTCCTCCTGAGTTGTGGCTTGTCCCTTGGGGTTCTCTCGATTGGAGGCGCGTGTGTCGGGGAACTTCTTGAGTCACAGCCAGGGAGTGAAGGCACCTTTTGAGGTCCAAGAGGGAAGGTGTGATTTCCCTCGACAAATGGAAGCGGAAAAGGGACTCAACGCACCTGGAAGTGAGAACCTCCTGGTGTTTCTCGAGTTTGGGGCTGGTCCTTCTCGATGTACGACGTGAAACTCAAGGACCCGATCATTAGGCCTCAGGAGAGGCCAGCCCTCGTGCGAATGGCGAAGGCCCTATCGGGATTCCTTTCCAGTCGGTAGCAGGTCCTAAGTTCTCGTCTGGAGCTGCGGCCGGACCCTGAAGTTACCTCGAAAGTGCTGACATGGGCTTGGGTCCCTCTGGTGTGTCCACAGGGGAGTCAGGCCACGTCTCGAGTGGAGACATGCATGCCCGTGCTCCTCCTGAGCTGTAGCAGCACTGTCAGGCTTCCTGTTGCGTTGACACAGGGATCTGTGGCTTTCCCTCGAGGTGCCAGCAGGGCTCTCACACGTGCCACCATGGGGTGGGTCGATCCTCGGAGTGACAGTCGAGACAGTGCAGGGAAGTCAGGTTCATCTGGAGTGGACTGAGACTTCTGGGTACTTGTGGCCTGATGGCACGATCCCTGGAGTTCCTCTCGACTCCTGTGGTGAGCACCTCCCCCTGAGAAGCGACGGGAACACCCGGAATCCCCTGCCGACAAAACAGGGGAAGGAACCCTCATCTTGAGCTGAGGAGGGGACAACGGGGCTCCTCTTGAGTTGTGCCAGTCCCTCGGGGTTCTTCGCAAGTGGAGGCGCATGTGTCGGGCAACTTCTTGAGTCACAGAAAGGGAGTGAAGGACCTGTTCAAGGTCCAAGAGGGAAGGTGTGATTTCCCTCGACATATGGCAGCAGAAAAGGGCCTCAACACGCCTGGAAGGGAGATCCCCTTGGTGTTTCTCGAGTTGCAGCAGGTCTTTCTCGAGTTACGATGGGGAACTCAGGGACCCCCTCGTGTGGCCTCAGCAGAGGCCAGTCTCCGTGGGAATGTTGAGGGACCTCTTGGGATTCCTCTGCAGTCGGTGGCGGGTCCTAAGTCCTCGTCTGGAGCTGCGGCTGGATCCTGAGTTTTCCTCGAAAGTGCTGACATGTGACTTGGGTCCCTCCGGAGTGTCCACAGTGGAGTCAGTCCTCGTCTCGAGTGGAGACATGCATGCCCGCTCTCCTCCTGAGCGGTAGCAGCACTGTCAGGCTTCCTGTCGCATTGACACAGGGATCTGTGGCTTTCCATCTAGGTGCCACCAGGGAAATCAGAAAGGGAGTGAAGGACCTGTTCAAGGTCCAAGAGGGAAGGTGTGATTTCCCTCGACATATGGCAGCAGAAAAGGGCCTCAACACGCCTGGAAGGGAGATCCCCTTGGTGTTTCTCGAGTTGCAGCAGGTCTTTCTCGAGTTACGATGGGGAACTCAGGGACCCCCTCGTGTGGCCTCAGCAGAGGCCAGTCTCCGTGGGAATGTTGAGGGACCTCTTGGGATTCCTCTGCAGTCGGTGGCGGGTCCTAAGTCCTCGTCTGGAGCTGCGGCTGGATCCTGAGTTTTCCTCGAAAGTGCTGACATGTGACTTGGGTCCCTCCGGAGTGTCCACAGTGGAGTCAGTCCTCGTCTCGAGTGGAGACATGCATGCCCGCTCTCCTCCTGAGCGGTAGCAGCACTGTCAGGCTTCCTGTCGCATTGACACAGGGATCTGTGGCTTTCCATCTAGGTGCCACCAGGGAAATCACACGTGCCACCATGGAGTGAGTCGATCCTCGGGGTGGCAGTCGACACAGTGCAGGGAAATCAGGTTCATCTGGAGTGGATTGAGGCTTCTGGGTACTTGGGCCTGATGGCACGATCCCTGGAGTTCCTCTCGACTCTCCTTTGGTGCGCACCTCCTCCTGAGATGTGACAGGAACCCCTTCCCAAAGAAGCAAGGAAAGAACCCACATCTCGAGCTGAGGAGGGGACCACGGGGCTCCTCTTGAGTCGCGGTGGAACCCTCGGGGTTCCTCTCGAGTGGAGGCGCGTTTGTCGGGGATCTTCCTGAGTCACAGCAAGGGAGTGAAGGACCCATTCGAGGTCCAAGAGGGAAGGGGTGATTTCCCTCGACATGCGGAAGCAGAAACGGGCCTCAACGCACCTGGAAGTGAGAACCTCCTTGTGCTTCTCGAGTTGCGGCAGGTCCATCTCGAGTTACGGCGGGGAACTCTGGGACCCGCTCGTTAGTCCTCAGGAGAGGCCAGTCCTCGAGAAAATTGCGAAGGCCCTATCGGGATTCCTTTCCAGTCGGTAGCGGGTCCTAAGTCCTCGTCTGGAGCTGCAGCTGGACCCTGAGTTTACCTCGAAAGTGCTGAATTGGGACTTGCGTCCCTCTGGAGTGTCCACAGGGGAGTCAGGCCTCGTCTTGAGTGGAGACATACATGCCCACTCTCCTCCTGAGCTATAGCAGCACTGTCAGTCTTCCTGTCAGGTTGACACAGGGATCTATTGGTTTCCATCTTGGTGCCACCATGGCTGTCACTCGTGCCACCACGGTGTGAGTCGTTCCTCGAGGTGACAGTGAGGCAGTGCAGAGAAATCAGGTTCATCGTGACTAGATTGAGACTTCTGGGTACTTGTGCCCAGATGGCATGATCCCTGGAGTTCCTCTCGACTCTTCTGTGGGTAGCACCTCCTCATGAGATGTGACGGGAATGCCATGAATCCCTTCCCGACGAAACAGGGAAAAGAACCCTCATCTAGAGCTGAGGAGGGGACATCGGGGCTCCTCTTTAGTTGTGGCAAGACCCTCTGGTTTCCTCCGGGAGGAGGCGCATCTGTTGGGGAAATTCTTGGTTCACATCAAGTGACTGAAGGACCCTT
>SJXQ01009874.1:512707-548976 GCA_006408695.1 Aepyceros melampus | reverse complement strand
CCTTGGAAGGAAAGTTATGACCAACCTAGACAGCATATTAAAAAGCAGAGATATTACTTTGCCAACAATGGTCCATCTAGTCAAGGCTCTAGTTTTTCCAGTAGTCATGTATGGATACGAGAGTTGGACTATAAAGAAAGCTGAGCTCTGAAGAATTGATGCTTTTGAACTGTGGTGTTGGAGAAGATTCTTGAGAGTCCCTTGGACTGCAAGGAGATCCAACCAGTCCATCCTAAAGGAGACCAATCCTGGGTGTTCATTGGATGTTGAAGCTGAAACTTCAATCCTTTGGCCACCTAATGTGAAGAACTGACTCATTTGAAAAGACCCTGATGCTGGGAAAGATTGAAGGCAGGAGGAGAAAGGGACGACAGAGGATGAGATAGTTGGATGGCATCAGTGACTCAGTGGGCATTAGTTTGAGTAAACTCCTGACAGGAAGGCCTGGTGTGCTGCAGTCCATGGGGTTGCAGAGTTGGACACGACTGGGAGACTGAACTGAACCGAACTGAACTGTCCCTGTTAAATGTACGGCTTGCAAATATCAAATCACTGTGTAGGAGACCTAAAGCTAACATAATGTGGCATGTCAATTATATTTTGACTTTTTAAAAATATGTAACCTGGGGATAAATAATTATTGAAGACTATATTTTAAGAAAGATATATGTATATGTATAAAAGTGGAAAGTGTTACTCAGTCGTGTCTGACTCTTTGTGACCCCGTGGACTCTAGTCTGCCAGGCTCCTCTGTCTAAGGGATTCTCCAGGCAAGAATTCTTGAGTGGGTTGCCATGCCATCCTCCAGGGGATCTTCCCTATACAGGGATCAAACCCAGGTCTCACGCATTACAGGCAGATTGTTTACTGTCTGAGGCAACAGAGAAGCCCATGTGCGTGTGTGTGTGTGTATATATATGTTTATATACACACATATATGTACATAGTGTATATGCATAGTGTATATGTATACATACATATGTATGTATACATATGTACGTATATAGTGTGTTAGTTGCTCAGTCGTGTCCGACTCTTTGCGACCCCATGGACTGTAGCCCACCAGGCTCCTCTGTCCATGGGATTCTCTAGGCAAGAATGCTGAAATGGGTTTCCATTTCCTCTCCAGGGGATCTTCCTGACCCAGGGATTGAACCTGGGTCTCTTGCATTGCAGACAGATTCCTTACTGTCTGAGCCACAAGGGAAGCCCGTCTCTAAATATGCTCATATATATCACTGTACAGACCATACTGAATCAGCTTGCTATACAGCAGAAATTAACACATTGTGAATCAATAAAAATTTCAATTAAAAATTATTTTTCAGTGTAAAGTGCATAGAATTTCATCTCGTTAGAGCTGAAACCAAGCCCCACCTTAAATGTGTTTACAGATAAGGAGAGAGCCATCCGGGCTCACTGGAGAATGATGGCTTTAAAACCTGACAGCATCTGCTGTCGAGGAAATGCACTATTTGGCCCTGCAGGAATCATCTTCAAAGCCAGAGAACCTGGTTTAAGCATGGCCTTTATAAGAAGCTAATCATGGCCTGACTCCCGCCAACCAGATGGCTAGCCTGCCTTCCCCTGGTGGAATAAGGGGCCTGCTCCACGCAGCTGTCCAAGCTGGGAGCTGACATGAAGATGCTGGAATCCGTCTGCTCTGCTCTTTCATCCACAGCCTCTGGGACCTGCAGTACAGAGTCAAGAGTGGGGTGAGCCACAGGGGCTGCGGCAGGTGAGGCCTCGCCAGCCATTAGCTTCCATGCCCAGATATTTGCTCCTTTTCATGTTCCTAATCTTTTTACCAGAAATACCCTGGATTTTGTTCCAAGCTATACTGGGAGCATTACCCTCTTCAGAGGGCATTGGGAAGTCAGGTGTTTTCAACACTGAGGTCCCTTTGGAGAATGGCCCTCACACTGAATTATGAAGTTCCAGAAGCATCACCAAGCTACTAGGGAGAACATCAGTGTTAATGGAGTACTCCTAGACAACAGGTTAAGAGAGAATTTTGTATCAAAAGAAAAATTAGGTAAACTGGACTTTATCTTAGTTAAAAACATGTATGCATCAAAGGGTACCGTCAATAGTGTAAAAAGGCCAACCCACAGAATGAGAGTGTGTATTTGCAAATCACATATTTAATAAGGAATTGATATGCAGAATATACAGAAAACTCCTACAACTCAACAACAAAAAGCAAACACCTAGAGACTTCCCTGGTGGCCCAGTGGCTAAGGATCTGCCTGCCCATGCAGGGAACGCGGGTTCAGTCCCTGGTCTGGGCCCGTGGGCCACAACTACTGACACGTGTGTGCCTAGAGCCTGTGCTCCGCAACAGGAGGAGCCGCCGCTTGTCCAGGACTGGAGAAGGCCTGGGCACAGCAAAGACTTAGCACAGCCAAAAATAAATAAACTAACTTTTCAAAAAAAATATACAAAAAACTGGATTTAAAAATGGGCAAAGTAACTTAAATAGACATTTCTCCAATGAAGATATACAAATAAGCCAATAAGCACATGAAAAGATAGTCAATAGCATTAATCATAGTGTGTGTGTGGGTTCAGTGGCTCAGTCGTGTACAATTCTTTGTGTTCCCATGGACTGCAGCCCTCCAAGCTCCTCTGTACGTGAAAATTTTCAGGCAAGAATACTAGAGCAGATTGCCATTTCCTACTCTGGGGCATCTTCCCAACCTAGGGATTGAACCTGTGTTTCCTGCGTCTCCTGCCTTGGTAGTAAGATTCTTTACCATTGAACCATCATTAATCATTAGTGAGATGCAAATCAAAACCACATATCCAGTAGGATGGCTATCATCAAAGAAAAGAAGGGGGTGGAGGTTGATGAGGATGTAGAGAAACTGAAACACTTGTGCACAGCTGGTTGGGGTGTAAAATGATGCAGGCTTCATGGAAAACAGTATGGCAGCCTCTCAAAAAATGAAACATAGAATAATCATATGATTCAGCAATTTCACATCTGCATACATATTGGAAAGAGGAGGGAATAGGAATCAAAAAGATATTTGTGCACCAGTGTTCATAGCAGTGTTATTCACGATGGCCAAAAGGTAGGAACAACCTACATGTCCAATGTTAGATAAGTGAGTAAATGTGGAATATATACACAATGAAATATTATTCAGCCTTAGAATGGGAGGAAATTCTGACATATACTACAAGATGAATGAACCTTGAAGACTTTATGCTTAAATAAGCCAGTCACAGAAGGACAAGTACTGTATGGTTCCATTCACATGAGCCCCCTAGAGTACTCAAATTAATGGAGACAGAAAGTAGAATCATGGTTTCCAGCAACTAGGGGAGTAAACAGTGTGGAGTTAATATTTGATGGATATAGCACTTTAGGTGGAGAGATGAAGAACTTCTGGAGAAAGATGGTGCTGATGGTAGCATAACAATGTGGATGTACTTGGGGCCACTGAGCTACATACAAACACAGTGAAACAGAAAAGATGGTCAGCCAAGTAACCGAACCACAGAATCACCCTTGACCTTGTCCCCCTCCTCAGCTCCATTGGTAAAGACATAGTGGGTTATAGAGCTCTCTGGATTTACATTCTAAATATCTGTAGCAGGCTAATTGCAAATTAGCACCAGTTATCCTTCTCTCCATAAGCCTCTTATCCTTCTCAATCAGAGGGCAGACAGACTGAAAACCACAACAGAAAACTAACCAGTCTGATCACATGGACCACAGCCTTGTCTAACTCAATGAAACTATGAGCCATGCCCTGTAGGGCCACCCAAGAGAGATGGGTCATGGTGGAGAGTTCTGACAGAATGTGGTCCACTGGAGAAGGGAATGGCAAACCACTTCAGTATTCTTGCCTTGAGAGTCCCATGAACAGTATGAAAAGGCAGAAAGATAGGACACTGAAAGATGAATTCCCCAGGCTGGTAGGTGCCCAATATGCTACTCAGTGGGGAAATAACTCCAGAAAGAATGAAGAGACAGAGCCAAAGCAAAAACAATGCCCAGCTGTGGATGTGACTGGTGATGAAGGCAAGATCCGATGCTATAAAGAGCAATATTGCATAGGAACCTGGAATGTTAGATCCATGAATCAAGGCAAATTGGAAGTGGTCAAACAGGAGATGGCAAGAGTGAACATTTTAGGGATCAGCGAACTAAGATGGACTGGAATGGGTGAATTTAACTCAGATGACCATTATATCTACTATTGTGGGCAAGAATTCGTTAGAAGAAATGTAGTAGCCATCATGGTCAACAAAAGAGTCCGAAATGCAGTACTTGGATGCAATCTCAAAAATGACAGAATGATCTCTGTTCGTTTCCAAGGCAAACCATTGAATATCATGGTAATCCAAGTCTATGCCCTGACCAGTAATGCCAAAGAAGCTGAAGTTGAATGGTCTATGAAGACCTACAAAACCTTCTAGAACTAACACCCAAAAGAGATGTCCTTTTCATTAGAGAGGTGGTGGTTCAGTTGCTCAGGCATCTCTGACTCTTGCGACCCCATGGACTGTAGCCCATCAGGGTCCTCTGTCCATGGGATTCTCCAAGCAAGAACACTGGAGTGGGTTGCCATTTCCTTCTCTCATTATAGGGGACTGGAATGCAAAAGGAGGAAGTCAAGAAACACCTGGAGTAACAGGCAAATTTGGCTCTGGAGTACAGAATGAAGCCGGGCAAAGGCTAACTGAGTTTTGCCAAGGCAATGCACTGGTCATAGCAAACACCCTCTTCCAAAAACACAAGAGAAGACTCTACACATGGACATCACCAGATGATCAACACCGAAATCAGATTGATTATATTCTTTGCAGCCAAAGATGGAGAAGCGCTATACAGTCAGCAAAAACAAGACCAGGAGCTGACTGTGGCTCAGCTCATGAACTCCTTATTGCCAAACTCAGACTTAAATTGAAGAAAGTAGGGAAAACCACTAGACCATTCAGGTATGACCTAAATCAAATCCCTAATGATTATACAGTGGAAGTGAGAAATAGATTTAAGGGTCTAGATCTGATAGGCAGAGTGCCTGATGAACTATGGAATGAGGTTCATGACATTGTACAGGAGACAGGGATCAGGACCATCCCCAAGAAAAAGAAATGCAAAAAAGCAAAATGGCTGTCTGAGGAGGCCTTACAAATAGCTGTGAAAAGAAGAGAAGCGAAAAGCAAAGGAGAAAAGGAAAGATATAACCCATTTGAGTGCAGAGTTCCAGAGAATAGTAAGGAGAGATAAGAAAACCTTCCTCAGTGATCGGTGCAAAGAAATAGAGGAAAACAACAGAATGGGAAAGACTAGAGATCTCTTCAAGAAAATTAGAGATACCAAGGGAACATTTCATGCAAAGATGGGCACAATAAAGGACAGAAATGGTATGGACCTAACAGAAGCAAAAGATACTATGAAGAGGTGGCAAAATACACAGAAAAACTGTACAAAAAAGGTCTTCACGACCCAGATAATCACGATGGTGTGATCACTAATCTAGAGCCAGACATCCTGGCATGCGAAATCAAGTGGGCCTTAGGAAGCATCACTATGAACAAAACTAATGGAGGTAATGGAATTCCAGTTGAGCTATTTCAAATCCTAAAAGATGATGCTATGAAAGTGCTGCACTTAATATGCCAGCAAATGTGGAAAACTCAGCAGTGGTCACAGGACTGGAAAAGGTCAGTTTTCATTCCAATCCCAAAGAAAGGCAATGCCAAAGACTGTTCAAACTATCACACAATTGCACTCATGCTCTCACACTAGCAAAGTAATGCTCAAAATTCTCCAAGCCAAGCTTCAGCAATATGTGAACTGTGAAATTCCAGGTGTTCAAGCTGGTTTTAGAAAAGGCAGAGGAACCAGAGATCAAATTGCCAACATCTGCTGGATCATCGAGAAAGCAAGAGAGTTCCAGAAAAACATCTATTTCTGCTTTATTGACTATGCCAAAGCCTTTGACTGTGTGGATCACAATAAACTGTGGAAAATTCTGAAAGAGATGGGAATACCAGACCACCTGATCTGCCTGTTGAGAAATCTGTATGCAGGTCAGGAAGCAACAGTTAGAACTGGACGTGGAACAACAGACAGCTTCCAAAAAGGAAAAGGAGTATGTTATGGCTATATATTGTCACCATGCTTATTTAACTTACATGTAGAATACATCATGAGAAACGCTGGGCTGGAAGAAGCACAGGCTGGAATCAAGATTGCCAGGAGAAATATCAATAACCTCAGATATGCAGACGACACCACCCTTATTGCAGAAAGTGAAGAAGAACTAAAAGCCTCTTGATGAAAGTGAAAGAGGAGAGTGAAAAAGTTGGCTTAAAGCTCAACATTCAGTAAACAAAGATCATGGCATCTGGTCCCATCACTTCATGGGAAATAGAAGGGGAAACAGTGGAAACAGTGTCAGACTTTATTTTTCTGGGCTCCAAAATCCTGCAGATGGTGACTGCAGCCATGAAATTAAAAGACTCTTGCTCCTTGGAAGGAAAGTTATGACCAACCTAGACAGCGTATTAAAAAGCAGAGACATTACTTTGCCAACAATGGTCCCTCTAGTCAAGGCTCTGGTTTTTCCAGTAGTCATGTATGAATATGAGAGTTGGACTATAAAGAAAGCTGAGATCTGAGGAATTGATGCTTTTGAACTGTGGTGTTGGAGAAGACTCTTGAGAGTCCCTTGGACTGCAAGAAGATCCAACCAGTCCATCCTAAAGGAAGTCAGTCCTGAATATTCATTGGAAGGACTGATGCTGAAGCTAAAACTCCATTACTTTGGCCACCTGCTGTGAAAAACTGACTCATTTGAAAAGACTGATGCTGGGAAAGATTGAGTGCAGGAGGAGAAGGGGACAACAGAGGATGAAATGGTTGGATGGCATCACTGACTCAATGGGCATGAGTTTGAGTAAACTCTGGGAATTGCTGATGGACAGGGAGGCCTGGCGTGCTGTAGTCCATGGGGTTGCAAAAAGTTGGACACGACTGAGTGACTGAAGTGAAATGATCTATCTCTCCCTGAATCCATGTCCTTTACAATGTGACTTTGTTGCCTTTCTCATCAAGAAGTAGAGTCTATTTCTTTAGCCCTAGTATCTGGGCTGGCCTTGCAGTTTGCTTACTCCAGTAGGATCTTATAAAAGTGGTGTGCCAGTTTTGATCTTGTCCTCTGGAGATCTTGACTGCTTCTGCTTGCTCTGTTGGAACCCTGTCACTGTCATTAGATTGAGCCAGAGGTAGCCAGCTGGAGGATGAGAGACTATATGAAGAGAGCCCAGTTATCCGGCTCAGGTCATCCCAAACCATCCCACAGCCAGGGGTCCCCAAACGCATAGTGAGGCCAGCCATGATAACACTCAATTGACATGAGTAGGCCCTGCCACCACCAGAAAACTGGCCAGTTGACCAGCGAACTCAAGAGCAATAATACATGGTTATTGTTTGCAACCATTCTTGGCTTGGGAGGAGGGTTGTTATGCAGCAACAGCTGACTGACACAGTACTGCCACCACCACTGTCTTCTACTCTGAGGAAGCAGATTGACCTTAACCTTAGTTTTCCATCCTTCTGAGAACCAATTTTTTCAATGGCTAATGGGAAGGAAACTTTAAATTTAAAAACTTCAGCAGAATATGTTGAGACACTGATTGATTTGCTCTAATTTTTTAAGATTTTTTTCCTTTGATGAGTGAAGCAGTTTTCAGGTGAGAAATGGCCTTCTGTTATCTCTTTGATTCTTGTTCTGTTCCAATTTTTCTTTTATGCTTGTTTCTCTTTCTAGTGCACATAAGCTGTGTGCATGATGGATCTGTGGGGCTTTTTGCCATGTTTCCTACCCTCCTCTTCATGTCCTTGCTTCAGGCTTTTTCTCTGTGTTTTGAGAGAATTCCTCTTTAATTCACAAATTTGGTATTTTGTAGTATTCAAATTCCTGTCGCTTCCTCCATGACATTTTAAATTTCTGATCATCATGATTTTCACCTCCTAGAATATTTTTCTGATTCTCAGATTTCATTTCATTACTGCTCAACCTTGTTTTCCAAAGGCTGTATCCTTTCAGATCTTACTGAGAAGATAAATGAGAACTTGTTACATACATCCTTGTATGTATATAAAGATGTTACATACATCTTTCTGCTGCTAAGTCACTTCAGTCACATCTGACTCTGTGTGACCCCATAGACGGCAGCCCACCAGGCTCCCCGTCCCTGGGATTCTCCAGGCAAGAACACTGGAGTGGGTTGCTATTTCCTTCTCCAAAGCATGAAAGTGAAAAGTGAAAGTGAAGTCGCTCAGTGGTGTCTGACTCTTCGCAACCCCATGGACTGCAATCTACCAGGCTCCTCCGTCCATGGGATTTTCCAGGCAGGAGTACTGGAGTGGGTTGCCATTGCCTTCTTTGAACATCTTTCTGACTTTTTAGTAATTATATTTTAAGGGAGATTATTCCTTTTGGACTATAAAGAAAGCTGAGCACCAAGAATTGATGCTTTTGAATTGTGGTGTTGGAGAAGACTCTTTAGAGTCCCTTGGACTGCAAGGAGATCCAAGCAGTCCATCCTAAAGGAAATCAGTCCTGAATATGCGCTGGAGGGACCGAAGCTGAAGCTGAAACTCCAATACTTTGGCCACCTGATGTGAAGAACTGACACACTAGAAAAGACCTGAAGCTGGGAAAGATTGAAGGTGGGAGGAGAAGGGGACGACAGAGGATGAGACGGTTGGATAGCATCACTGACTTGATGGACATGAGTTTGAGCAAACTCTGGGAGCTGGTGATGGACAGGGAGGCTTGGCGTGCTATAGTCCATGGGGTTGCAAAGAGTTGAACATAACTGAGCGACTGACTGAACTGATTGCTTTTGGGGTTTTTTTGGCTGCATTGTGTAGCTTGTGGGATGATCTTGTTTAGTCCTGACCAGGGATCAAACATGGTCCACAGCAGTGAAAGCACCATGTTCTAACCACTGGACCAACAGAGAACTCCCAGGTGACTTTAACTTTAATTCCTCTAGGTAGACACTTTCTTTTGATCTGCTAAATTCTTTCCGTATTTTAGGTAATTCTGCTGTTTGTTCATTCTTATAGGAATAGTGGTTTTGGTAACCAGTGAGGTGGTGATGGTGATGGTGCTGGTGGTGGTGATGGTGGTGATGGTGGTGATGGTGCTGGTGGTGGTGATGGTGGTGATGGTGATGGTAATGCCGATGGTGGTGATGGTGGTGATGGTGATGGTAATGCTGATGGTGGCGATGGTGGTGATGGTAATGCTGATGGTGGTGATGGTGGTGATGGTAATGCTGATGGTGGTGATGGTGATGGTAATGCTGATGGTGGTGATGGTGGTGATGGTGATGGTAATGCTGATGGTGGTGATGGTGGTGATGGTGATGGTAATGCTGATGGTGGTGATGGTGGTGATGGTGATGGTAATGCTGATGGTGGTGATGGTGGTGATGGTGATGGTAATGCTGATGGTGGTGATGGTGGTGATGGTGATGGTAATGCTGATGGTGGTGATGGTGGTGATGGTGATGGTAATGCTGATGGTGGTGATGGTGGTGATGGTGATGGTAATGCTGATGGTGGTGATGGTGGTGATGGTGATGGTAATGCTGATGGTGGTGATGGTGGTGATGGTGATGGTAATGCTGATGGTGGTGATGGTGGTGATGGTGATGGTAATGCTGATGGTGGTGATGGTGGTGATGGTGATGGTAATGCTGATGGTGGTGATGGTGGTGATGGTGATGGTAATGCTGATGGTGGTGATGGTGGTGATGGTGATGGTAATGCTGATGGTGGTGATGGTGGTGATGGTGATGGTAATGCTGATGGTGGTGATGGTGGTGATGGTGATGGTAATGCTGATGGTGGTGATGGTGGTGATGGTGATGGTAATGCTGATGGTGGTGATGGTGGTGATGGTGATGGTAATGCTGATGGTGGTGATGGTGGTGATGGTGATGGTAATGCTGATGGTGGTGATGGTGGTGATGGTGATGGTAATGCTGATGGTGGTGATGGTGGTGATGGTGATGGTAATGCTGATGGTGGTGATGGTGGTGATGGTGATGGTAATGCTGATGGTGGTGATGGTGGTGATGGTGATGGTAATGCTGATGGTGGTGATGGTGGTGATGGTGATGGTAATGCTGATGGTGGTGATGGTGGTGATGGTGATGGTAATGCTGATGGTGGTGATGGTGGTGATGGTGATGGTAATGCTGATGGTGGTGATGGTGGTGATGGTGATGGTAATGCTGATGGTGGTGATGGTGGTGATGGTGATGGTAATGCTGATGGTGGTGATGGTGGTGATGGTGATGGTAATGCTGATGGTGGTGATGGTGGTGATGGTGATGGTAATGCTGATGGTGGTGATGGTGGTGATGGTGATGGTAATGCTGATGGTGGTGATGGTGGTGATGGTGATGGTAATGCTGATGGTGGTGATGGTGGTGATGGTGATGGTAATGCTGATGGTGGTGATGGTGGTGATGGTGATGGTAATGCTGATGGTGGTGATGGTGGTGATGGTGATGGTAATGCTGATGATGGTGATGGTGGTGATGGTGATGGTAATGCTGATGGTGGTGATGGTGGTGATGGTGATGGTAATGCTGATGGTGGTGATGGTGGTGATGGTGATGGTAATGCTGATGGTGGTGATGGTGGTGATGGTGATGGTAATGCTGATGGTGGTGATGGTGGTGATGGTGATGGTAATGCTGATGGTGGTGATGGTGGTGGTGGTGATGGTAATGCTGATGGTGGTGATGGTGGTGATGGTAATGCTGATGGTGGTGATGGTGATGGTAATGCTGATGGTGCTGATGGTGGTGATGGTGATGGTAATGCTGATGGTGGTGGTGGTGGTGGTGGGGTGGTGGTGGTGGAGGTTATGATAGGGGTGCTGACCTCACTCCGTGGCCTTGTCAATCCTCATTGGTTATCTCAAGCAGCTTCACCCTGACTCTACAGGAGAGGTTCCTGGGGGCTGTGGTCACCTGGAGTCTGTCTCTAGCTGGTCTTGACCAGGGTGGTAGGACCAGCCACATCCCACACCGTAGGCAAGCAGAGCCTGTCACTGACCAGTCCTTAAAAAAGGAGTCCCTGTGGGACAGAGAAGGACTTGGCTGGGAGAGCACAGGGCATTTGAGCAGGGAGCGTAGGGAGGCCTTCCATGGGAGGGGCTGTGGGGTAGTGGACCAAGCACTGGTTTTAGCGCCCACTGCCTTATATTATTATCCCAGCTCTGCCACCACGAGACCTTGGGGGGTTACTCCACCTCACTGAGCCTTGATTTTCTTGACTGTAAAATGGAGTTAACAGTGTACTGCTAGTACACTAATAGTAACTCAACAAATGTTACTTCCCTTTCCCATTTTCCATGAGTCTCAGTTCAGGCAGGAGGCTAGGCCTAGGGCAGTTTCCATCTGAGATCCCAAAGCTGAGATTCCCCATAGACAATCTCAGGCTGGTGGAATTGGAGGTGGGGTGTCATGGTTAAAGTGCAAACTTTAGCCCCAGACAGCCCTGAGCGCTGCTTCCCAGCTGCGTGACCTTGGCTAATACACGTGACCCGCTGTCCTCATGGAGCCGCTGTGAGTGGATGTTGGGATGCGAGAGCCACTCTTTGAATGGTGTTTGTGAGAGGATTTAGGAATCCCTGAAGTGGGTTTGTATAAGTAGTTTGAAGAGAAATATTACAGTGTTTGCTGTGTGCGCTCACTGGCCAGGAACCAGCTGGTCGGAATGTTTCTTGCGAGAGAGATCAACAAGGGCACGCGTCCACTCTGCTGTCACTGTCCCAGGTCACCGAGGCCTCATTCCGAGTGGGCACGATTGGCCTGGAGAGGGGCGAGTTAACAGCCTCCCTTGGTCATATTTGACCATCACAGCGTCAGAAAGGAGGGCTCAGCAGGCGCTGCTTTCATGTTGTTCTATATTTACCCCTCGTTGGTCTATCCATGGGACCGGGTGTGTGCTGATCCCTGCCCAGCGCCTCCCTGGCTCCCAGGGGCTTGTTATCACAGGACACAGACCCCTTATCTCCGCTGAAGGCTCAGGCAGCAATTTGCTTGCAGGTTGAAACCTCCTCAAATCGACTTCGGATGCTTTCTGTGTGACAGTCTGTGGCTGTGGGCACCTCCTTGGTCCCCTTGACTGGTCTCTGCCTCTCGACAGTGGTTCAAAGGAGATTTTGGAAAACTTACCCTGCCAACAAGTCATCATCCATTCATGCACTCAGTCAATGTTTATTGAGACTTTGTGCTGGGGGCTTTGCAGCTCATAGTGAATAAAATTATCATGCGGTAATGAGTGCAGTCTTATGAAGAGCCAGCAGAAAGATAATAAAAAGATTGCCTTTGGATGGTGTCCTAAGTGCCCAATGCTGCTGCATTGGGTCCCCAAGAGGCCCCCCAGGGGTGCTCACCCAAACCTCCACATCCTGCTGGTTCAGAACTTTTTTTTTTTTTTTAATTTTAATTAATTTTTATTTTTTAGTTTGTTTTGCTTTACAATACTGTATTCGTTTTGTTACACATTGACATGAATTAGCCATGAGTGTACATGAACTCCCAATCCCGACCCCCACCTCCACCCTCCCGCCCCACACCCTCTCTCTGGATTTTTAAAAATTATTTCTTTATTGAAGTATAGTTGATTTACAATGTTGTGTTCATTTCTGTTGTGCAACAAAAGGACTAGTTAACACATATATACATTCCTTTAAAAATTCTTTTCCATTATGGTTTATCCCAAGATGGATTGGAAAGATCCCTTGGAGGAGGAAATGTCAGCCCACTGCAGTATTCTTGCCTGGAGAATCCTATGGGCAGAGGAGCCTTGTGAGCTACAGATACAGGGTCACAGAGTCGGACACAGCTGAGCCATGCTCTGTGTGATATAGTGGGACCTTGTTGTTTATCCATTCTATGTGTAAGAGATTGCATCTCCCTACCCCAAACTCCCAGTCCATCCCTACCACGCTGCCTCCCCCTTGGCAGCCAACTCCCAGTCCATCCCTCCCATGCTGCCTCCCCCCTGGCAACCAAGAGCTTGTCCTCTGTGTCTGTGAGTCCTTATGTTTCACAGATGAGTTCATCTGCGCCGTGTTCTAGACCCCACATGTAAGTGGCAGCAGCACCTGGTGTCTGTCTCTCTGTCTTGGTTAGTGTGACAGTGTATGGTTGCCTCTATGCTGCTGTGAGTGGCATCATTTTGTTCTTTCATCTGAGGAGCTTTTCATCATGTATAGGAACCACATCTTCTTTATCTATTCATCTGTTGAACATTTTGGTTGTTTCTGTGTCTTGGCTACTGTGAATAGTGTTGCTATGAACATAGAATATGTGTATCTTTTTGAATTAGAGTTTTGTTCAGATACATGCCCAGGAGTGGGATTGCTGGATTATATAACAACTCTATTTATTTTCCGAGGAACCTCCATACTGTTTTCCATAGTGGTTGTGCCAACTGACATTTCCACCAACAGTGTAGGAGGATTCCCTTTTCTCCATACTCTCTCCAGCATTTGTTATTTGTAGACTTCTTCATGATGGTCATTCTGGCTCAGAAGTCTTATCAACATCCTGGGATCATATCCTTAATTCAAATGTTGCCTGCGCTATAATGGGCTGAACTGTGTCCCTATACAGATATGTTGAGTGTCTCAGCATGTGACCTTATTTGGAAATAGGGTCATTCCTGATATAATTAGTTAATATGGGTCATTAGGGTGGGCTCTATGGTGTCCTTACAAGAAGAGGAAATTGAAGACAGAGACTGATGTGCACCAGGGAAGATGATAGAAAGAAGCAGGCAAAGAACAGCCAAGAGATGACATAGACAAGACTGGAGCGAGGCAGCCGCGAGGCAAGGAGTGCCAAGGACCACCTGCAGCCACCAGCGGCTGGGGGGCAAGGAAGGCTTCTCCCCTAGAGCCGCCAGAGGGAGATGGTCTGCAACCCCTTGATTTCAGACTTCCAGGCTCCAGAGCTCCGAGAATACAGTTCTCTGCTCTGTTACGCCGCCTACTCAGGCACCAAGTCCTCAGTGAGCAGTTACTCTGTGCAGACCCTGTGTCAGACCTAGGGACACAGCTGGGGCCCGGGGCCCGGCCGCGGGGTGGGCTGGTGAGGGGCCCGGCCGCGGGGCGGGCCGGTGAGGGGCCTGGGGCAGAGGCACCAGGTCCAGGGCACCATCACGGAAAGGCATCTACAGGTAAGACTGGAACCAGAGCCAGAGGAGGTGTGAAACCATCCTCCCCGGCGGACAGAGCTGGGAGGGGGACTGTGAGATGGGACTTCCGGGGCAGCCCCTCCCACCCTCTGGGCTGCGGTCATCACCAGGTTGTTCTCTTGATGGGCCCAACACAACAGATGAGGCTTCTACGTCAAAACCTCCAGTCTCATCCAATAGTTAGGCCTCCTTGAGATTGCCCCAGATGACACTGGATGGAGTTTGGGGGCATCCCCAAAACTCTCCATTCATGTTTACCAGGGTGTCACCAGTTTAACCCACATGACACACAGGGCTCACTCAGGGCCATCGGGTCAGTGTTCCGTTTGCAAGGCCCCGTGTGTTTGCCCCGTGCCACTTCCTCCCCAGACCTGTTCTCATATGTTGACCGCATGCCTTGCCCAAGAAGAGCAACCGCGGTTAAGATCCCTGACTTTCTCAGACTATTGATAACATTCCAGGTATCTATTGCTGTGGAAGATAGCCAACCTGTGCTTAGTGGCATCAAAAACCACCATTTAACTCTTCCATGGGTCAAGAATTCAGACAAGACACAGTGTGGGTGACTTATCTTTGCTCTGTGAGTTGGGGGCCCCAACTGGGAGACTGGAATGGCTGAGGCTGGAATCCTCTGCAGCCTCCTACACTCCCCTCCTGGTGCCTGGGCTGGGATGACTCGAGGGCTGGGCTCATTTGGAATTGACAATCCAAGCATCTACGTTAGCTTCTCCATGCAGCCTGGGCTTCCTCACAGCATGGTAGCCTCAGTGTCGTTGAACTTCTCACCTGGCAGCTGCTTCTTCAAGGGCAATGGATCCAGAGAACAAGGCAGAAGTGGTATGGTCTTTTATCACCTAACCTTGGAAGTCATATAGAATTACCTCCAGTGTATTCCATCAGTCAAAGCAGTCTCAAGCCCTTGGAGATTCAAGAAGAAGGACAAGGAGCCTGTGGACATAGACACAGACCCCTCCCGCAGAGGACATGTGTCAGACAATTTGCCACTATGTTTCAAAACCACACAGTCAATGACAAGAAAACCTAGGACAAACCTAGACAGAATGTTAAAAAACAGAGACATCACCTTGCCAACAAAGTCCATCTAGTCCAAGCTATGGTTTTCCAGAAGTCATGTATGGATGTGACAATGGGACCACAAAGAAGGCTGAGCACCAAACAAATGATGCTTGCAAACTGTGGTCCTAGAGAAGACTCTTGAGAGTCCCTTGGACAGCAAGGAGATCAAACCAATAAATCCTAAAGGAAATCCACCCTGAATATTCATTGAAAGGAATGATGGTGCTGAAGCTGAAGCTCCAATACTCTGGCCACCTGATGTAAAGAGTTGACTCATTGGAAAAGACCCTGATGCTGGGAAAGATTGAGAGCAAGAGGAGAAGGGTGTAACAGAGGATGAGATAGTTGGATGGCATCACTGACTCAATGGACATGAATTTGAGCAAACTCCAGGAGACAATGAAGGACAGGGAAGCCTGGTGTGCTGCAGTCCACAGGGTCGCTAAGAGTTGAAACGTCTTAGCAACTGAACAACAACAGGTAGGAAACCAGACTCCCATCAGATGAAGGGACACCTCACTTGGCTGACAGCTCCTGGCCCTCCCCTCAAGCACAGGATGAGGTCCAAATCCCTTGGCATAAAAATCAAAGTCCACAGCCTGTCCTGGACTGTGTTCCACCCACCACCTCTGGCCCTCTGGACTCTCCCTGAACTGGCCAAATGCTTTCACAAGAGTGTGCCACCCCCTGGTCAGCATGGGGCCGAGGACCCATGACCCTCAAAAGGTCTCATTGAGGCCACAGCTCCTGAGATTATCCCTCCAGAGGCCCTGAGTCCCCCAGGGGACACAGAAACCCACCTGGAGCTCTGGATCCTCAGCCTAGAGGTGATGCCCCTCATTCCCCACTAACGACTCAGCCACCTGTCTTCCCTCCTTGAACTCTGCTCCACTTGAAGCGACACACATCCCCAGCTGGGGCTTCAAAGGCGTTGGCGACGTGGGGATTGAGTGGCCCTAAACACAGGAATAGGAGCTGCTTGCGATTCTCTAGAGCTCCCGCCCAAACTCATAACTATTCGCAGGCAGAGACAGCTGAGCTCTGTCTGCGCTCTTGAAAGGGCTGCCTTTGAAGCTGGCAGTGGAGCGCTGAATGGCCCCCCTGAGTGGGCACCACACCCAGAGAGAAGGAAATGGGGCCACCCCTGGAAGGGCCACTCTGTTAAAAGGACCCATGGCCACTGCCAGGAGGCGAGAAGAGCAATAGGAGGAGCACACTTCCCTGCCGGTGACCTCTGGGTCAATGATGACCATGGGATTGAAGGGGACTGAGAGTCCAGGGACAAAGCTACTTCTCATTTCAGCTGGCAAACTTTAGCCCAGCCTTTTCCTGGTGCACAATGAAACTAGAAGGAAAAGCCCTTGCTCTTTGGAAGTGGGAGTTCTTTCTTTCCTTACTCCCTTCATTCGTTCCTTTGTTCTTTCCGTCATTCAACACAGAGTGATTGAGAGCCCACTGTTTACTTGGTCCTGCTGGCTCAGCACTGGAGGTTGCCAGGTGGCCAGGCCAACTCCCCCGCCCCCAGACTCTAGATGATCAGACCAGCATATAAGTTCATGTCCTAGTCCAGCTTCTTGCTAGCTGAGTCTCCCTGGATGGTGGCCCCTCAAAGATACATCCACTTCAAATCTCCAAACCTGTGAATGTGACCTTATTTGAGAAAGGGGCACACAGCAGGGGCTCAGGAAATGCTGGCCATTTTTCAATTGTTTTGAGTCCCCCAACCCACTGCCTGGTTGTGAACAGAGTCTTGGTCTCCAGTGAATTTCTAAGTCGGACCCTGAGAAAGAAAGATGCAAAACTTGATTTTGATACCATGTAGACATGTTAAGGGGGTCCGCTCATGCTACCTGCCACCCTGAATTGCCTGAATTCCCTGGCATTTTGTGTGAAGGTCCTTGGGCTCCTGGACAAGAACGAACTCTAAGGGGATTAGACAGGTCAAATTCACAAGTATACAAGCTAAATACACTCTGCACTTCAACTCCTGCCCTTGAATGGCACTGTGTGATGAAGCATGAGTGAAATGAACCCCAGCTGCCTTCTTTCTTTATTTGTTTTCATCTTCAATAACTCCGAATGTTTAGAGGCTTTTTAAACTTTTTGTTTGGAAATCATTACAGACTCACAGGAAGTCACAACAACAGTACAAATGATTCAGGGTTCTGTGGACCCTTCACCCAGCCTCCCCTAGTGGTGACCGCTGCTTATAGAGCAGTAACCACTGTCAACAGGAGGCCAACCTGGGTATAATACTGTCAACTAGGATTCTGTTCTTGCCAGTTTTTTTCATGTGTGTTCATTTCTGTGTGTGCGTCTATGTAATTTTATCCCAGGAATAGACTGGTGTCACCACCACTGAAATCAAGACCCAGACCAGATGCATCCCCACATAGGACCTTCCTCATACTCCCCTTCACAATCACAGGTACTCATACCGCGTACTCTGGCAACCTCTAATCTGTTCTCCATCTCACTAGCTTTGTCATTCTGAGAGTTTCTATGTGTGGACTCGCAGAGTAGGCAACCTTTGAGATTGGCTTTCTTCACTGAACATCATTCTCCTGAGATCCATCCAGAGGGTTGCATCTATGAACAGTTTAATTTCTTTTACCGCTGAGTAGTATTCTATTGTAAGGATGAGCCCGATTTTGTTTAGCCTTTCACCCGTTGAAGGACATTTGAGTTGTTTCCAGTTTGGGCTACTAAAGATGATTTGAACATTCGTCTACATGTTTCTTTATGGGTGTATGTTTTCATTTCCTATGAGATAAGTACCCAAGAAAATATTCAGTTTTAAGCTTCTATATTATCTGGAACAAGTCTGCTAAGATGTCATGATCTGCAAAGACTTTAGAATTTGTTTTAAAACACTAACTAGCTAGTCATTTTTCTAAAGAGAAATCATCTTGTTTTCACACTGATTTTGTAGATGGGGCTCCTTCTATATAGAATCTGCATATGAAAGAATATTAATATGCTCTTTTTGTCAGAGATAATTGTGTGGCAGCACACTCCAGTGTTCTTGCCTGGAGAATCCCAGGGACGGGGGAGCCTGGTGGGCTGCCATCTATGGGGTCGCACAGAGTCGGACACCACTGAAGCGACTTAGCAGCAGCAGCAGCATAACCAATTTAAAAAGTAGAGAAGAGACAGCCATTGCACCATCATTCCACTTTTGGTGACATTGAAACCAGTGGTTGATGTGGTTTTGCTTCTCCTTCTGTCAAGCCTGAACTGTCCTAATGGACCCCCACAGGCTTAGTGGTAGCATTGCGCCCAAAGGGGACACATTCGCCACAGTGGTAGCAGTGTCTGTATAGAGTCGCAGCCTGGGCTGGACTTGTCCAGACGCCCGCCTCCATCCTTCCCTCCCACCTCTGCAGGCCCCCCTGTGGCCATATCCACTGTACCTGAGCACCCAGAACATAGCGCCTCCAGACGCACGGCCCTTCTCATCTCATGCAGCAGGCCCTCTGCCGCTGACTGCAGTCCAGCAGCCCAGGAGACAGCACCCTCTGGCTGCACCCAGCATCCAGCTCAGACCAGGATGTCCCACTGAGGCCTGGCCACCAGGGGCCACCATCAGGCCCACGCACATCTGGGCTCCCTGTGTTGACTCACAGCCCAGGGCCTCCTGTGGCCCAGGAAGAATGTCAGCCAGAGAAAAAGAACCAAGACGAAAGCTGTGGTCTTTTGCAACCAGCGCTTTTGCTGTATTTCATTCATATTTGCGGAAGCAACAGAACAGAATGTATAAGAGGACCTTGCTTTGTTTAAAAAAGAAAATAACTTGCCATATCTCATCAAACCTAAGATGCTCTAAGATGTAAGACTACCACTGTTTTATGTACCACAAAGAAAGAAAATGTGCTTCCATTTAAACCACAACACATGACTGTAAGACATCTTGAGTTCAGAGATGCTCACAGTAAAGCCATGTGCATCTTGGAATCAGATAAAATTCAGGATACAAAAGTTAAGAAGCACCTCCTGGAATGGTAACAGCTCTTCTCTCTGAGTGGAGCACTCCAGGCCCACCTGGATGACTGCTATTTACTCTAAGAGCTCAGCTCAAATGTCTCCTGCCAGGGAGGATGCCCCAGGACATTTGGACTCTATTCTGCAAGCAAAGAAGTTGCAAAATGATGGACTATGTGTCAGTCTGGTGCAGAGATGTGTTTTGTTTGGCCAGGAGAGAGCTGCTGTATGCCTTAAAATTTAAATATAGCTAAATTAACTACAAAATTAATTAAATACATAATTATGTTATCTTGGTAGAGTAACAAGAATTACTGAACTGCTAAGGCTTTCTGTGATGGAATACAAATTCGGGAAGTTGTGTGGATCATCAGTGTTGCTTTCTTCTAAGTGAACACCCTACTGTGAATCTGGCCTTTCTTCCTGTCGGCAAGCACAACAGTGTATAACAACCGAAAATACTGAGCATGGCTGAAAACCACGGTGTGCAGAGATGTGTTTTGTTTGGCCAGGAGAGAGCTGCTGTATGCCTTAAAATTTAAATATAGCTAAATTAACTACAAAATTAATTAAATACATAATTATGTTATCTTGGTAGAGTAACAAGAATTACTGAACTGCTAAGGCTTTCTGTGATGGAATACAAATTCGGGAAGTTGTGTGGATCATCAGTGTTGCTTTCTTCTAAGTGAACACCCTACTGTGAATCTGGCCTTTCTTCCTGTCGGCAAGCACAACAGTGTATAACAACCGAAAATACTGAGCATGGCTGAAAACCACGGTGATCTTGCAGGAATCTGGACATTTTACATCCATAAGGTAAGAATTCGGAATTTGAACCAGCCGTTTCTATGTTTTTTTTTTTCTTTTTCTTTTCCAAGGAAGGATGCAGTAAATCTCTAGCCAAATGCATGGTGATCCTTTCTCAAGCCTCCCCTGTCTGGATCACTAAGGTGACACCGCTAGCGAGCAGCATGTGACTCAGAGTATGGTATCAATTTCCAGGATCCATGCAGGGTGTTTTTGTTTATCTTTTGGGTTTTTGCTTATTTGTTTTCTTCTTAATTAGTGGCTAACATTTAAGATATGCAGATGACACCATCCTTATGGCAGAAAGTGAAGAGGAACTAAAAAACCTCTTGATGAAAGTGAAAGACGAGAGTGAAAAAGTTGGCTTAAAGCTCAACATTCAGAAAACTAAGATCATGGCATCTGGTCCCATCACTTCATAGGAAGTAGATAGGGAAACAGTGGAAATAGTGGCAGACTATTTTTCTGGGCTCCAAAATCACTGCAGATGGTGATTGCAGCCATGAAATTAAAAGACGTTTACTCCTTGGAAGGAAAGCTATGACCAACCTAGGTGGCATATTCAAAGGCAGAGACATTACTTTGCCAACAAAAGTCCATCTAGTCAAGTCTATGGTTTTTCCAGTAGTCATGTATGGATGTGAGAGTTGGACTGTGAAGAAGGCTGAGCACCAAAGAATTGATGTTTTGAACTGTGGTGTTGAAGACTCTTGAGAGTCCCTTGGACTGCAAGAAGATCCAACCAGTCCATCCTAAAGGAGATCAGTCCTGGGTGTTCATTGGAAGGACTGATGCTGAAGCTGAAACCCCAGTACTTTGGCCACCTCATGAGAAGAGTTGACTCATTGGTAAAGACTGATGCTGGGAGGGATTGAGGGCAGGAGGAAAAGGGGACAATGGAGGATGAGATGGCTGGATGGCATCACCAACTAGATGGATGTGAGTTTGAGTGAACTCCGGGAGTTGGTGATGGACAGGGAGGCCTGGCGTGCTAGGATTCATGGGGTCACAAAGAGTCAGACACGACTGAGCGACTGAACTGAACTGAACATTTAAGAATCAAGAGTTTCAAAAAGTCCAACTATCTTGCTTTTCTAGGAAAACCTGCACATGTGACATTCCTGAGCCGGGGTCCCTGCTTGGCCTAAAGACGGGTGTATTATGGCCCCCGCCACAGGCAGTAGGAGCACAGAGGGATTCAAGGAGGGTATGGCATGAGCTTCTGAAAGAGGGGCTGCTGTCTAGCACTGATTTAATGAGGAAAGACTGATTGGGATCAGTCGGAAGCTGCTGGAGTGGTTCAGGCAGGAGATGGGGAGGCCTGAGCTGGGATGAGCCTGCATTAGAAGTGGGGGCCTCTGCGACTGACCAGGGAGAAGAGCTGAAGCCATGAGAAGGGGCTTCCCTGGCAGTCCAGTGGTTAAGACGCCATGCTTCCACTTCATGGGCCTTGATCACTGGTCTGGGAGATGAGATTCCACATGCTACATGGCTGAAAAGAAAGGATATAGGAAACAGGTTGAGTTTCTGGCTTTGGCACTAGAGGCCAGGGAGGGTGGGGGACGCTTCCAGCTGGGGATTAGGGTGCAGCCAAAACCGGCAACCCTGGGGTCGCTAAAGGTTGTGACACCCAGCCTCTGCATCCTCTGTCACTGTCCCATTTAAGCAGGCATCCCTCACCTACCTGCTGCCTTCTGTCAGGGGAGGTCTGGTCTTGGGCCAGATCCCTGTGATGAAGCTGAGGATTGGGCTGAATTTCAAGAAGAGCCAAATCGCAGGCTTTGGGGTAATGCTAATCCCAGCTCTGGGTTAGGCCAGTTCATGGTCACTGGAACAACTGCTGATAAAGGGGAAAGTGTGCACCGGTCGCAGCCACCTACGCTTAGTGTGCCGGTCGTGTTGAAGGGCAGGAAGGGCGGCGATGAGGAGGTACCCTCGTCCAAGGTAAGGAGCAGCGGCTGTGCTTTGCTGGAGCAGCCATGAAGAGATACCCCAACCCAAGGTAAGGGAAACCCAAGTAGGACGGTGGGTGTTGCAAGAGCACATCAGAGGGCAGACACACTGAAACCATACTCACAGAAAACTNGGAGTTGGTGATGGACAGGGAGGCCTGGCGTGCTGGGATTCACGGGGTCGCAAAGAATCGGACATGACTGAGTGACTGAACTGATCCAAACTGAAGCTGCAAAGGCCATTGAGGGGCTGCAATGGGACCTGGGGCATTTGCAGGGAGAATTTTTGCTCTAGGGCCACACTGCTCTTCTCTGAAAGCCGTGCTGGGGACGGCACTGGCCTGCCAGTGTGTGTGCATGTGTGGGTGCTCAGTTGTGTTCTACTCTCTGTGACCCCATGGACTGTAGCCCATCTGGCTCTTCTGTCCATGGAATTTTCCAGGACAAGTTACCAATTCCCTCTCCAGGGTGGCCTGCCAATCTCATCCTCTTAATTTCATCCACTTCCAATACCCAGGGGCTGTATCATTAAGGACACTTGGAGTGCAAGTAACAGAAACCCAAAGTAGAAGAAGCTAATTTTTGGCTGACCTACCTAGGGAAATCAAAGATACACCTGGTTTCAGGATTGTCTGGATCCAGGGACTCAAATGATACCAACAGGATGCTATCCGTCTGTCCTTCAGCTCTCCTCTTGAATAGACAGCCCCTAAAGACAGTCACCCTATAGCTTCAGAATCCCCTCCTTCAAGTTTATTGATCCCAGATGAAGGGAATGCTTCTGTCTAGGGGATTCCAGCAAACATCCCAGGACTGATGCTTGGGGGTCTAGCTTTGGTTATGTGAATCAATCACTATGACCCCAATTGTCCAACTCTGGCTTAGGGGGTTAGGTGAGTGCCATCTTGACCAAGACTGAGAGTGGGCAGGAGTGGTTCCACAGAGGAAAATCCCAGATGAAGGGGAGTGGATGCAGGGCAGGCAGACACACAGGATACCACCACCGGGCATTTGCCTTTCAACCCTGAGGTCAAAGGGAGGAGGAGCTCCTCCCCTGCCCAAGGGGGAGGAGTGTGGGAGTTCTCCCAGATCATCTCCTACCGCAACCAAATATCCTCCTCTGTGCTCAGCTAGACCCACTCCCCCTACCCCTAAAGAAAGGGAGGAAGGACCTCTGGATAGCCAGGGAGCCCCCTCCCCACCTTGACTCTGCTCACACCTGTTTTACATCACAGCAAAAAAACTAGGAAAGAAAACAATTTTGAGTATGTTAAAGTACATGAGGAAAAACATTAACCATGTCAGTAAAGTCTTTCAAATCAGAAGGGACTGGATGTATTTGGGTCAGAGGATTGACAAAATTCTGGATCACTAACGTTATCCACTCAAAAGTATCTCTGCTATTGCTTTCCAGGATTTTGGTTTGGAAAATGGTTAATAATTTGGGTTCAGCTGCTGCTACATTCCACACAGGCCTTGGGATTACACAACCACTTTTGTTCCTGAGAAGAGCTGAGGGTGACGCCTATAACTTGCTGGATAGAAATGTTTGAAGTCAGCGTGGTGTGGAGTAACATGAGCTGCAGGGCTGAAAGATGGATGTAAATATTAGCCTTGAAAGCTCACCTTCCTGTGTAAATCCGTTTTCCAGAAAGAAGATGTCTGAGATCTCTTTTCTGACCCGCGGTGAGTCGGTGCCCCAGGTGGGAGGGAGCTGAGGAGCTCGTGAAACACTCTGCTACCTGTGAAAGACACATGTGCAGAAGCAGACCTCAGAATAGCTTGCCCTGATCCCCCTACCACTCGAGAAACCTGAAAACCACCTAAATGCCCCCAAAAGAGTGGAGGTGGGTGAGGTTCATTCCCTTACTCAGCAAATATTCACTGAGTGCCTTTTATGTGCCAGTGACTGTCTCTCGGTAAGAGGTTTTCCAATAATTGTTTTTCCTTCTGTAGAGTTTGTCAGTGTTTTCCCAATTTTCTCAATAAGCCTGTATCACTTTTATCATCAGAAAAAAAAATCAATGATCTCATTCAGTAAGCACAAAATCAACAAAAGGAACTCATGCTCGGAGACCACCTTGGCAGGAGGCAGCAGTTACCTGTTGCTGTGTAACAAATGTGCCAAACATAGTGGCAGAAACTACCAGCATTCATTCATTCGCTGTTACCTCCTCTTGTGGTTCTGGGGGTTGTCCAGGCTCAGCTAGACATTTCTCAGTCCTCACGTACATCTGACATCCGATGGTGGCTGATGCAGGGATCATTTTGAAAGCTTCCCCACTCACACGTCTGGCATTTAAGGCTGGCCGCTGCTGGGACCTCGTGGGCTGGAACACCAGCAAGCGGGCTCCCCGTGTCGCCTGGGCTTCTTAACAGCATGGTGGCTGTGTTCCAAGGGGGAGTGTCCCAGGAGAGAGCCAGGAGGATGTGACATTGCCTGATGACCTGGCCTCAGATGTCACACAGTAACACTTCCACTGCGGTCATGGAAGCAAAAGTCACGAAAGTCGGCCTGTATTCAAGCGGAGAGGACTTAGACTCCATCTTATGACGGAAGGCTTGTCAGGAAATTAGCAAATATCTTTAAGAGGGATTACACCGTGTTTTCCTGAATCAAAGCTCCCAAGCACCTCTGTGATCTTTCAACACTAGCAGTCATCCTTCCCACCACCCTGTGAGTTCCTGTCTTATCTGTCTTCTCAGCATCCCTGCCCCCACTTCAGCAGGAGACCTGGTCCCCTCATGAAAGGGAAACTAGACACAGCAGATGTCCCCATGCATTCGTACTCTTAGGGCTGAATCTGAACCCCCTTTCCAAGGTGGCCCCCTCTCCCCTCACCTCCTCCATGACCTCACCCAACCCACTGGTCCATCCTTTCTCTCCGTTTTCCTTCACATTCTTGGAATGTGCTCTGTTTCCTGACCTTAAATAAGCCAGTCCCTCAGAACCTGGGGGAGGGAACCATTCAGAAAGTTATTGCAATCCGGGGGCCCAAGTCAGATCAGGGCAGTGGGAAAGGCAGGAAAGGGTCGGCCGAAAGCAAGTCCCCTTTGAACACGACTTGGAGGTTTCCAGTTTTTTGTCTCATGCATCATGGTATCTTTCTTACTAAATATGTCAGACAGAGTTCCCTCTGTCCTCTTAAATCCCAGGGCAGCGAGTGGGCATGAATCCTGCTGCGAAGAGGCTGAAAGACAAAGCCTTTCCAGAGACGCAGAGTCAGGAGGCAGCAGGAGCAGGTCCTGGGGCTGAGAGTGCCTTTCTCAGAGGCTGAATCAGTTAATCCTCGCCTAGAGAAGGAGGGTGGCCGCTGTCACTCGCTGTCTGCAGATTCCCTATGGCGGTGTGCAAAAATGCTTGCCCCAAGCTTACTAGTTAAGTTGAAACTGACTGTGATGAACCTGCACACAGTAGCAGAGCGACATCAAAGCTGCGCAGGGACCCAGGGAGAGGACGGAGAGCCCGCAGTCGTGTTGTAATGCTGCAGGGTCACAGTTCACACTCATCAGCATAGCCAACACCCCATCCAACTGTGTGGAAACGACTTCCTAAAAAGCAGGACAGCTTTGGAAGAAACAATCTCACCTAAGAAACCTAGAAGAGAAGTCGTAAGTGACAAAGAAAAACCAGTCAGGATGCGTCGTTTGTACTGGATACTGTATGGCATTATTTTGCGTTGAACACACACTCACTGCATGTGTGAAACAGTTGTTTAAATGCTGGATATTATGCTGACATGTCTAACAATCCCAAAATATCTGATAAGTTGTGAGGACAGGAGTCTAAGAGTGTATATTTGCCGTGATGTTTGGGGAAATCGGTTGGGATTTCTGGATGGACTGGATACCAGGATGGTTCTTCTCCTTCAGATCAAGGATGGTGCAGCCTGTTGCCTTCTGAAGTCCACAGTTCAGGATAGGGGTTCAGGACTGGGGTGATGAGCAGTGCTTGTCCCCAGTTCCCCACCCGATGCCAGACCCGGTCATCACAGGTCTTCACGGCGGCAACTCTGCTGGGCAAGACATCATAAGTGTCTCATTTCAGTTGGGGATCATGGATTTCCAGTTGAGGGAGGGCATTTTTTCATCCTTTATTGTTGTTTGTATCTCTTGACTCCCATTAACTGCCTGGGCACAGAGAGACCATCTCTGGCTGGTGCCCTGAACTCCCTCCAGTCTAACCTTTAGAAATTCCCAGGGTCTCTGAAAGCTCTCCCATAAGCAGCATTCCAAACGGGTAGACAAGCACATTCCAAGAAGCAGGCTGTCTGAGCTCTGCTGGGAAGGAGTCTGACTCCAGCACCTAGTTCCTCTCTGGCTTCCTCTGCCTTCCTCCCAGAAGAGGAGGTTGGGGGCCCTCTAGGCTCTCCTGGGGAAGTGCCCAATTAAACACCAGCTGGTGTGGCCAGAGAGTAGGCACAGCGTGAGGCAAGTGATCAAGGGTATGTGCCACTCGCTGGGGCTTTTGGGAGAGCTTCCACACTGTAGAGCCACTTGTCGTTTGGAAATGCCGAAAGGAGCCGAGAGGCGCGTTCAGCCAGATGGTCCGACTGTCCTCCATGCGCTCTAAGGCCACGCAGCTCCACGCGGCTCCACACGGCCACAGGCTCCCCGACCTTCAGAGTGACCTTCATCCCCGAAGGGCACTGATCACCTGCCTCTGTCCCCTCGGGGTCCCTGTGGGCTGGCCCTGAGCAGAGGGCTAGGGGAAGGGGCCCTGAGTTTTAGACAGTGCTGGCCTTCTGACTTGATCGGTAGTGGGTTAGAGAAGACAATGACATCTCAGTGTGTCTGGCTCGTTAATTGTTTTCGCATAAGAGCAAGTCCCCCACACCTCAGAAGCAATCACACACAGACACTAACCACTGAGGAAAAAATTTTAAAAACAAAACAATTGTCCCCTAGATTTACTTCTAATTTGCAAAGTGCCCTCTTATTTTTTTTCAATTTATCCGCCCTCAAAGCCCGAGTTTTTAGTCTCTTCTGGCTGAAAGACATGGGACCTCAGAGAAGTCTAGGAACTTGTTCAGCATCAGAAACATTAGAGCCGGGGAATGTAAAAACTGTCTGGAAAGCAGCCTGGCAGTTCTTTTTAAAGAGTTAAATCTAGGGTTACCCCATGACTCGGCGATTCCACTTTCAGGTACATTTCCAAGAAAAGTGAAAACATGTGTCCATACAAAAACTGTTACAAAAACTTTTTAAAATTTTGATATATATATAAAAAAAGACCCATGATAACCAATGTTTGTTCAATACATTTTTAAAATGAGAAGGTAAAAAACTCTTTCATGAATGTTCCTAACATACCCATGATAGCCAAAAAGTGGAGACAACCCTAATGTCCATCAACAGACAAAAAGATAAACAAGACTGTCGAGGGGGTCCAGTGGCTAAGATTCCATGCGGCCAGTGCAGGGGGCATGAGTTTGTTTTCTAGTCGGGGAGCTAAGATCCCACATGCCATGCAATATGGCCAAAAAACTTAATTTTTTTAAAAGAAACATCAACAAAATATATAGACTGTGGTCAGTCTATACACTGGAAGATTATTCAGCCACGGAAGGAATGAAGCTCAAAACAGACTATGACAACATAGACGGACCAGAAACATTACGCTCTGCGGAGGACGCCAGGCCCCGAAGGCCACGCTTCATACGGCTCCAAACACATAGAAGTCCAGAAGAGGGAAATCTACAGAGCCAGAAGTAGACTAGTGGCCGTTTAGGGCTGGGGGTGGGATTAGGGAATGGAGGCGTAATTGCCAACAGGCACTGAGTTTCTCGTTAAGGTGATGAAATGTTCTAAAATTGTGGTGACATTTGCACATACCTGTGAATATATTGATGCTAAAACCATTGGATTATTCACTTTAAGTGATAAATTGTACAATATATGAATTAAATCTAAGTAAAGCTATATATAAAAAAAACAACTGTCAAAGCCAAGACCTGCCATATGAGCTCTTGAGTATAACTTCATCTCCTCTTTCCACACATCAGGCTGCAGGTCCATTTATTAGTACAACGCATGAAGTGCCTGACTGAGCCCCAGAAGCATTTGCTGGTTGATGAGTGCCCACAAGCACCTGTGCTAACGAACAGCCTGGTTACGTAACCTAGCCAGGAAGAAACGATGTATGCTAATAAAAATGTGGGATTTTTAAAAAGGATGTATGTTAATAAAAATATTAACCAAGTTCTATTGCAGGGGGAAAGTTAATAACTGATATACCCTTTGACCTATGGGACGGATTAAATGTGTCACGGAGCACGATGCAATCACAAAAAATTATGTACCAAATAAATCTCAAAGTCCATTAACAGAGAACAGAGTAAGTCATCTACAGCGTTTCCCCACAGTGGTGTGCCACAGAGCCAATTGAAAGAATGCGGCAGCTCTATGAAAACTGAAATGGAAGGATCCTGAGAGATACTGATATAGGTGCAAAGCTGCGCATGGGATTCTTCCACTTGTATAACTTTATATACTCATGTGTACATGCACACATACACACACACACACACACACACACATATACTTGAGTACAGGGACAATATTTAAAACATTTAGCAATTGATAGAGCAGATAAAATTGTGGTGCTGGAGAAGACTCTTGAGAGTTCCTTGGACTGCAAGGAGATCAAACCAGTCAATCCTAAAGGAAATCAATCCTGAATATTCATCAGAAGGACTGTTGCTGAGGCTGAAGTTCCAATACTTTGACCACCTGATGTGAACAGTAAACTCATTGGAAAAGACTCTGATGCTCGGAAAGATTAAAGCAAAAGGAGAAGAGGGTGGCAGAAGATGAGATAGTGAGATAGGATCACCTGCTTAATGGACATGAATTTGAGCAGACTCCAGGAGACAGTGGAGGACAGTGCAGCCTGGCATGCTGCAATCCATGGGGTCAGAAAGAGTCGGACACGACTGAGCGACTGAACTGAGGGTGCCATCCAGTTAGCATGGATGCTGGCAGATATTGCTGCATCCACGCGGAATATTAAACCCGAATTTGTGAATGATATATTAGAACATTTCTGGAAGGAGATATAAGAAGCTGATGTCCGTGGTTGTGTTTTAACTAAGGAGCTTTTGACTGAATGTAAGATTACACCCAACAGATACTCAACTTTTACAACTCAACAATAAGAAAACAAACAACCTAATTAAAAAATCGGCAAAATATTTGAATAAACACTTCACTAATGAAGATATTCAGGTGGCAAATAAGCATATAACATCATTAGTCATAAGGGAAATACAAATTAAAACCACAGTAAATACTGTCTCACCTGCCAGAATGGCTCATGTTTAAAAGGTTGACATACAAAGTGCAGGTGATGACATAAAATAACTGGAATTCACTCACCCAGCTGGTAGGAATGTAAAATGGGGCAAATGCTTTGAAAACACTTTGACAATTCCTTAAAAATGTAAACATACACTTATATGACCCAGCCAGTGCTTTCTTAGGTATTTCACCACATACAAATGAAAGCATTAGTTTATACAGAGACTTCTATACGAAAGTTTACATCAACTTTACTTGTTATAGCAAAAACTGGAAATGACTCTAATGCTCATTATTCAGTTTGGACAAGCTGTGATATATTCACATGATGAAACACTACCCAGCAACAAAAAGGGATGGACAACTGATGCATTCAACAGCACAAATGAATCTCAAAATACTTAGCCTGAGTGAAGGAGGCCAATAGTTACACTAAGTGAAAGGAGCCATACTCCCAAAATAGTGCGATAGTGACAGGAAGCAGGTCAGTGGTCACCTGGAGAACACACAGGGGCGGTGGAGGAACAGTGAGGGCCCATTGACCACAAAGGGTCGCCACGCTCCTGGGGGTAACGGATGGGGGTAACAGATATGCCTGTCACCTTGGTTGTGACTGTATGCATAGGTCAAAACTCAGTTGCGCAGTATAATTATGTGCAGTCCATTAATTATCAATTTCATCTCAGTAAAATCATTTTTAAAGTAAAAAAGAAAAACACAACAGTTCATACAATCTGAATTAATATATTTTTGAGAAAATAGAAAAAAATATACAATAATATACTCCCAAATGTTAATGGCAGTTCTCTCTAGATGGGATTATGACTTCTTCCTATCTTTAGGGGGAGAATTTTGTTCTGATTAAATATGTGCTCACTCATTCGTTGTCCAACTCTTTGTGACCCCATGGACTGTAGCCCACCAGGCTTCTCTGTCCATGGGATTTTCCAGGCAAGAATACTGGAGTGGGTTGCCACTTCCTCCTGGAGGGGATCTTCCCAACCCAGGGATCGAACCCATGTCTCCTGCATCGCAGGCAGTTTCTTTACCTGCTAGCCATCAGGGAGGCAACATGATTAAATATACTTGCCAGTTGTCCTGCAAGTGGCATATCTTGTATTGCTTTCATAATATGAAACTGCACTGTGACAAAAGTACGCCTCCACCAACAAGAAACATCCCAAGACAGCTTTCATTAACTGGGGTGAAACTCCTGAGCTCAGGCAATCTGGAAAGGGCCAGCCCTTTGGTGGCTAAACACTCAGATGCACCCCATCACTACATCCCAAGGTTTGGAATCTGCCCTGCTCTAGCTACCCCTTCTGATAGCAGCCCCATGATTTCCTGGTGGGAACCAACCCCTCCTGCCTTCCATTCTGTGGTTGGTGGAAGCAGGGTTGTCTGCACCCCCGTGCTGGTCTGACCAGTCAGGACATCTGGCCCCCTCGGCTGCAAGAATGAGGGCAGGGACCAACGCAGGGATTTTCAGGAACTCTTACAGAAAAGGCCCTCTCTTCTGGGGTTCCAAGCTAAGAGGAAGCTGCCTGTGGAGGAAGAGGGAGACTTGCCACCTCAGGCAAGTCCCCTTGAGAATAAAGCCAACAAGGAGAGAAACAGGGAGATGAAGGGAGACGAGTTCCTAACATTGTAATTAGAGCACCTGAATCCAGGTGTGATTAAAGCCACTCTCCATGTTTTATGAGCCAGTGAATTCCCACCTAAGCCAAAGGTTAGGTGACTGCCCTGCTCCTAAACACCCCTCGCCAACCCCAAGTCAGCAGGCATCCTTGCCCCTCAACCCCTCCCTTTAGATCTCTGTGGTGCTGGGTGGGGTCCGCATCAAGACGGAGCAGCTAGACTCTGTGCCCCTATTGTTGGCCTCCCTTATTCTTGCTGTTGAGAGGACTCCAGAGGCCCTGGAGCCCAACTGCCTGATTTGAACCCTAGATTCATCAGTTCCTAGCTGTGTGATCTGGGGTATGTTTCTGGTCCTTTCTGGGTCTTAATTGCCTCAGCTATGATAACACTACCTACTTTATAGAATTTCTGGATTAAGTGAAAAAATAAGTAAGCAGTAGTAAGTTTACTAACATCACCACCGCTGCAGAACATAAACACCTCACCAAATATTGTTTTTGGATCTCATTATAATTGCTTACCATTAATTTTATTTTGACTGCCATTTGCTGTTTCTAAGCAATCTAAAAGAGTTGTCACTTTGCTCCCAGGGTTTCGGGGACCCTTCTAGGACACTCATCACCTGCTCATCTGTCTGGCTCCAGGTCTGTCTCCGACAGGCTGCAGGCTCTGCAAGGCAGGTGGAATCCTACCCTTCAGCCCTCGGCACCCAGAAGACTGTAGCCAGCATTCACATGCAGGAAGCTTCTGGAATCACTAGGGGGATGAGGTCATTCAGGAAGGCAGTCAGAGCTTGCAGAGTCTAATGAGTCACACCTCCTTAGTCCTCTGATCCCCTGGGTTCGAAACCTGTTCGGGTGGAGGCAGAGAATGCCCTGGAAGTGGTATGGAGTGCTAACCAGGAATACCCTTCTGAGAAGTGCTAACACTTCTGTCAGGAGCACTCCTGTTTTTCATACCAGTCAAGCTGTCAGATTAAAACTGATGGGCCATTTCCTCAATTTTCAGCCAATATTCATTGGCTATTCTGTGGATTCATTTCATCCAGGGCAAAAACAAAACAAAACAAAAAAAACCTCTCAGGGGAGGAGGGGAAGAGCAAAGACTTAATAATAAAAAAAGAGAACATTTTACACTGAGTTAATTCTACCCATTGACTTTTGTTTTCTAGATGGATTAGGAAAGATGACAAATTTGTCCTGGTCTGCTCTGTCCCACTCTCAGCCCTTGCCCGTTTGAGAAAATCTGCTCCATCCCTGGTCCTGAGTCCCTGCCAATCCCAGCATTCTCTTCTTGGCCTAAGCGCCATTTCCCCCAAAATAAAGTCCCCAAGAGAAAAGGGAGTGGATGCAGTGGCCATTGAGGTTATGGTGTGAGCTCTTGGCCTGAGTTCTGTCTTTTAATCCTCCCAGTGCCCCTAAGAGAGGTCAGCGCTGTCGGCTGTCCTGTGCTCCAGAGGAGGAACCACAGAGGGGCAACCGCTGCCAGGGAGAGGGCAGCTCACCCAGGCGGAGCTTCTGACCACCCCCGCGGTGGTGCACTGGCCTCAGGCAGGCCCTGGGGCTTTGCTCTGGGTGCTGAGAAGGGGGTGACAACACCCGCCTCCCCTCACCCCAGCCTGCAGCCCTTCATTCCCGACAGCATGGCTGAGACTCCCGCCTGGTATCTCTTAGATTAGCCCCCAGCTATTTTTACTCTGCCCCTTGCTGAGGGAAGAAACACAAGTTTGGACAAACCCTCAGGCCGGGCCCCAGGGGAGACCACCACTGCCAAGGAAGAAAACAGAGCTTATTTCACACGTTACTATCTTTTTTTTTTTTTAATTTTTATTTTTTTAGTGTCATACCTTTTATTTATTTAATTTTTTTTTTAGTTTGTTTTGCTTTACAATACTGTATTCGTTTTGCTACACATCGACATGGATCAGCCACGAGTGTACATGAACTCCCAATCCCGACCCCCACCTCCCCCCTCCCGCCCCACACCCTCTCTCTGGATTATCCCCGACATCTTTTTTCCTTAGAAGCATTGCCAAATTGAGCCACCCCGCCAGACTGCCTCCAGCAGGGCCTTTTTGACCCCCTAAACTCACTTGCACAACGGATGGAGGCAGACTTTCAGAGTCATGGGGACTTGAACCTGTTGAATTAAAGTCTCATCTCCTGGGCTAGTGGGAAGAGGTGTTCTGAAGAGGCGCTTGCTGATGAGAAAAGGAACCGGAAGAGGAAGTGGGAGGGTGTCAGGAACACAAGGAAGCCTAGAGAAAGCCAGGCTGTGCTGGGAGGGTGAGGTCAGGGCTGGGCCAAGGTGGGGACCTCAGGGATGTCTGAATGAAGGTGACGGGGTCCAGAGCTCACCTGAGCAGAGATAAAGCTTTGAAAACTTTTTTCTACTTTTGAATCTTATTTATTAAAAGTTTTAAAAAATGTATTTTATTGCAGTGTAGTTGATTTACAATGTGTTCATTTCTGCTGTGCAGCCAAGTGACTCAGTTATGCATATATTCTTCTTCATATTCCTTTCTGTTAGGGTTTAATCCCAGCATACTGAGTATAGTGCCCTGTGCTACACTATTTTTAAAGTTTTATTTTGTTGGAGTTGGTTGCAATGCTGCTTCAGTTTCTGCTGCATACACAGTCTGTTTCTGGAATTCTTGATGATGCCCCTCTAGATGACAGTGACAGCTCCGAGGACATGGGTGGATGGCCTTGCCTTTGAGAAGAGGTGAGGGAGACTCAAGCCAGCACTTTAGGCTGAATAGAAGATAAAGCAAGAGGAGGCAGGAGTGGCCGAGGAGGCAAGAGGAAAACAGAAAGGGCTGTGTCACAGAGGCGGGAGGTCTCTGGGAAGATGCAGGGAGCACTGGCCAATGCTAAGGAGGTAGGCGGGGCGAAGGCCTTCAGACCAGCAGCCTGGAGATAATGATGACCTTAGCAGAGCTTGTTCTGGGGAGAAGGATGGCAATCGTTCAGTTCAGTTCAGTCACTCAGTCAAGTCCGACTCTTTGTGACCCCATGGACTGCCTCCCCGTCCATCACCAACTCCCTGAGTTCACTCAAACTCATGTCCATTGAGTCGGTGATGCCACCCAACCATCTCATCCTTTGTCATCCCCTTCTCCTTCCACCTTCAATCTTTCCCAGCACCAGGGTCTTTTCCAATGAGTCAGTTCTTTGCATCAGGTGGCCAAAGTATTTGAGTTTCAGCTTCCGCATCAGTCCTTCCAATGAATATTCAGGACTGATGTCCTTTAGGATGGACTGGTTGGATCTCCTTGCTGTCCAAGGGACTCTCAAGAGTCTTCTGCAACACCACAGTTCAAAAGCATCGATTCTTCGTAATAAAAGACAGATTGAAGGAGCCTGGCGAGTGGGAGCTGAGGAGACGTGTCACAGAAGTCTGCAGAAAAAAGAAAGATAAAGCAATGGCTCAAGAGGGAAACAAACTCTTCCCCGTCTCTTCCAGAGGGACGCTCTCTGCCTGCACAGGTCCCCCCAGCCAGCACCCAGGACACCAGCTTCCTGGTCGTTCTGTGCTGTCCGAAGGGTAGGGCCTCCATTCCTACGCAGTCCTCGGGTGCCTGACACACACGGGGAGCTCAACAAACAGTAGGTGCTTTGGATGATGTTGACCACAACAATGACAGCAGCGATGGAGACAGTGGTGAAAACGCAGACTCTTGAGGGTCGGAAATCTCCTGTTTGGAGGATTACAGGAACAGGCAGACCCCGAGAAATCTGGCTGGCAGAGCACTGCCTCTGCCTCTGGCCATCTCCGTCAGTCCCTGTCTGCTGGCTCCTCTTTCCTCTTCATCCTTATTTCTTCTCTGTCTACACTCAGGTCTCTGGGTGATTGCATCCAACCTCATGGCTTTAAATTGTGTGTGCCAGAGATTTCCAAACCTGCCACCTGTCACTTTGACCTGGGTGTCTTTATGTAGGGCACAACTTTTGAAAGAATGACCTGGTCCAAGGACACAACATAAACTGTTAGAATCAAATGGGACCAAGTGGCGATCCTGAATCAGCCGGTGAAATGGCACACCCAGAGGTGCCGTGACAGTTCCAAGGCACTGTCAAAGACTCAGGAGTGGGTCATGGCCCAAATCCTGGAAATCTCCACCCCTTCCCCAAAATGGTTGGAATAACCTTCCAATCATTAGCATATGAAATTACCCGGCCTATAAAAACTAACCACCCCACACTTTGCCGCCGCTCTCACCCTCCGCAATGGAGGGTGCTGTGGAGTGTGCTTCTCTCCGAATCTGAATAAATAGACTTCTTACCTGTCACTTTGTCCCTCACTGAATTCTTTCTATGATGAGACATCAATTACACAAGCTTTATTAGGCCCTGAAACCAGGTACTGTGGGTTTTGGCTGGGTTCAAGTCCCAGAACGTGTGTTCAAGTCCCAGTCTGAGATAAACGGTTTCATTGACATATCTCAATGTGTCCAAAGCCCAGCTCCTGACTGCCTTCCTCCTTTGGTTACTCAGGGCCAAAATCTCATAGTTCTTTGCTCTCCTTCCTTCAAAAATGATATCCATTCCTTCAGGAAACCCTGTCCAGCTGGGTTGGTTCTCCCTTCAAAATACATCCAGAATGTGACCACCTCTCGCCACCTCCACTGCTGGGGGCCAGGTGCATGCACTATCACCTGTCCCCAGGGTGGCCACCGTTGGCCACCTAACTGGTCTCCCTGCCTGCCCATGTTCCCTTCACTTTTTTTTTTTTAGAAACAAACATTTAAGATTGATTTATTTGGTTACAAAGTCCAGCTGCAGCACACGGATCTTCACTCCTTGTTGTAGCATGGGGGATCTTCAGTTGTGGCATGTGAACGGTTATTTGCAGCCTGTGGGATCTAGTTCCCTTATCCGGGATCCAAGGTTCCCTTGCATGGGGATCTCAGAGTCTTAGCCACTGGACCACCAGGGAAGTCCTCAGTATCCCTTTCATTTTGTTCAGTTCAGTTCAGTTCAGTCGCTCAGTCGTGTCCGACTCTTTGCGATCCATGAATCGCAGCACACCAGGCCTCCCTGTCCATCACCAACTCCCGGAGTTCACTCAGACTCACGTCCATTGAGTCCGTGATGCCATCCAGCCATCTCATCCTCTGTTTTCCCCTTCTCCTCCTGCCCCCAATCCCTCCCAGCATCAGGGTCTTTTCCAATGAGTCAACTCTTCGCATGAGGTGGCCAAAGTACTGGAGTTTCAGCTTTAGCATCATTCCTTCCAAAGAAATCCCAGGG
>SJXQ01009874.1:465713-512234 GCA_006408695.1 Aepyceros melampus | reverse complement strand
TTTCTCATGATGTACTCTGCATAGAAGTTAAATAAGCAGGGTGACAATATACAGCCTTGACGTACTCCTTTTCCTATTTGGAACCAGTCTGTTGTTCCATGTCCAGTTCTAACTGTTGCTTCCTGACCTGCATACAGATTTCTCAAGAGGCAGGTTAGGTGGTCTGGTATTCCCATCTCTTTCAGAATTTTCCACAGTTTATTGTGATCCACACAGTCAAAGGCTTTGGCATAGTCAATAAAGCAGAAATAGATGTTTTTCTGGAACTCTCTTGCTTTTTCCATGATCCAGCAGATGTTGGCAATTTGATCTCTGGTTCCTCTGCCTTTTCTAAAACCAGCTTGAACATCAGGGAGTTCACGGTTCACATATTGCTGAAGTCTGGCTTGGAGAATTTTGAGCATTACTTTACTAGCATGGGAGATGAGTGCAATTGTGTGGTAGTTTGAGCATTCTTTGGCATTGCCTTTCTTCGGAATTGGAATGAAAACTGACCTTTTCCAGTCCTGTGGCCACTGCTGAGTTTTCCACATTTGCTGGCATATTGAGTGCAGCACTTTCACAGCATCATCTTTCAGGATTTGAAACAGCTCCACTGGAATTCCATCACCTCCACTAGCTTTGTTCGTAGTGATGCTTTCTAAGGCCCACTTGACTTCACATTCCAAGATGTCTGGCTCTAGATTAGTCATCACATCATCATGATTATCTGGTTCGTGAAGATCTTTTTTGTACAGTTCATTTTGTTATCAACACATAAGTCATATGAAGCCACTCCTCTGCTCCAAGCCCCATGATGGCTCCCCGTGTCCCTTAGAGTACAAGGCCAATCCTTCCAGTGACCTATAAAGCAGTCACGATTTAGTCTCCCACTGTCTCTTTGACCACCTTTTACTCCTGTCCCTCTCACTCTCTGTTGTAGCCATGCTGACTTCCTTGCTAGTCCCCACATGGTCCAATTTTGTTTTTTTTTCCCTTCAGATCAAGCAGTTCTCCAACATCAGCTACCCACTCCAGTATTCTTGCCTGGAGAATCTCATGGGCAGAGAAGCCCAGATGGCTACAGTTCAGAGTTGCAGAGTCGGACACAGCTGAGCAACTAACACTTTCACTTTTTTTTCACCTGGAAATAGCATCAGATCTCCCATATTAAGTCCTCTGGGACTCCTCTCGGCCCCATTCCACCCCCCACCTCAACTCCAACCACAAGTCCAGTTTGTCACCTGTTTCTGACCAACAGGTTGTAGATGGGAGGTTCCCATGGACCCCTCCTCCTTGGGTCTGATTAGTTTGTTAGTGTGGCTCACAGAACTCAGAGAAACACAATTTACGAGAGCAGCACCAGCTTATCATAAAAGGATGTAGCTCTGGAATTTCCAGAGGAAGAGACGCAAAGGCCTAGGCGTACCCGAGGTGGAGGGTCCCCACTCTCTCAAAGTGCGCCTGTTCCCGCAGCCTCCAGATGCTCACCAACCGGGAGGCTCTCTGAATCCCATCCTTCCGGGTCTTATGGAGGCTTCATTACACAGTCATGGTTGATCACATCACTGGCAATGGGTGACTGAACTCAGTCCCTGGCTCCTTTCCCATCCTTGCAGGTCAGGGGTGGGGCTGAGAGTTCCAACCCTCTAATCATGTGATTGTGTCCCCCTGGTCACCAACCCCATCCTTAGTGCTCTCCCAAGTCACCTTATGAATATAACAAAAGACAATTTTATCACTCTCCTTCAGAACACATTCCTCTAGTTTTAGGAGTTCTGCGCCAGGAACATGATGAAGATAGTCAATATATTGAATATATTCAATATATTTTGTATCTTATGAAAAATCACAATGTCACAGATGCCCTTACTGTAGTCCTTTGCTCTAGATGGTCCCTGAGTGGTGCCTTCTTCCGCCAGCTGTTCACTCTGCTCAAACCTTGCCTCCTCAGTGAGGCCAACTGTGACCCCCTTACTTAATACTCCAAACCCTCCCTCCCTCCCCCCTTTCCAAATCTCCATTAGCTAGTGCCACATTTCCCAAAACACTTATTTTCTAACACAATAAATAACTTATCTAGTGTTTATTTTTTTTATTGAAGTATTTTCAGGTATCAATAATATTAATTTCAGGTATACAGCAGTCAGTATTTTTGCAGATTATACTCCATTTTATTACAAGGTAATGGCTATAATTCTCTGTGCTGTACACTATATCCTTGTTTATCTACTTTATACACAGCAGTTTGTATGTTAATCCTATACCCCTCATTTGTCCCCCTCCCTTACCTCTCCCCTTTGGCAATCCCATGCTACAAGTTCCAAGATGGCAGGGAATCTTTGTTTTGTTCACTGAATATCCCTAACACAGTGCCAGGGACAAAGCAGGTGTTCAGTAAATACCTGAATAAACAATCCCTTGAGATAGTTCTAATACTTTTAATACCATGACTATCGGCTCAACAAAGTAAATAAAAGCTTGCCTTACTGTTTAACTTATGGTTGTCAGAGGGAAGGGATAATTAAGGACTTTGGGAACGTCATGTACACACTGCTATGTTTAAAATGGATAACCAACAAAGACCTATTGTATAGCACATGGAACTACTCAATATGTGCCAGCCTGGATGCAGGGTGGGTTTGGGGGAGAATGGGTACATGTATACGTATGGCTGAGTCCTTTCGCTGTTCACCTGAAACTATCACAACATTGCTAATCGGCTATACCCCAACACAAAATGTTTCTGGTGTTGAAAGTTTTTTAATTAAAAAAAATTAAAAAGTGAATTAAGGTAATTCATGAAACGTCTTCCAAAAACTATACAGGTGAACTCTGTTCATTTGCATGTTTGCTTAAAAAATATATATATAATAACATTTCATTTGGACGAATGGAAATAGTCTACAGCAAGACCATAAGCATGAAATATGAGCACTGCCCCCTCCTGGTTGAACATGGAGACGCGGCCTCCCGCACGGCCAGCCCCACTGGGGAAAGTTAGGCTGGCTGATGGGGGTTGCGAGACATGCTGTCGAAGGAGTTTCAAACTGGGTCAAATTCAACCTTATTTTCAGAAGGAGGCAAGAGGAATAATTCAAAGGCAGAATTTTAGGGAGTACACAGCCCACACATTTACATATCGTGAAGAGGATGTTGACAATTAGTGGGAAGGAGTAAAGAAAACGTTAAGACAAGACAATCCTAAAATGATCACATCCATCTGCTGCACTTACAGCTGGAATCTGAGTGGGAATTTCCCATCTGTGCTGTACTCTCAGCTTTAATTTGACTATAAATAAGACACACGCGTGCACGACTTACAATGAGCAGCTTCTGGGCCAAGAGCTGTTTAAGGATGATCTATATAAACTGTGTGCACACGCTGTAACTCAGAACCCACTCAGCACACTAGTCAGTCTGAGGTGTGCAGCCAGTCTCTCATACTTGGTCCCAGGATGATCTGACACTTCATAACGGAGGCCTTAATGCTGACACCCTCTGCTCAAACAGATGCAAATAGAACTTCTGACACCCAGGCCAGCCTCCCCTGGAGAACCTAGCTGTTTGCTTCAGGAATTCTCAGGGCCCAGAGGCCTGACGGTGGCTGCACCTGGGAAGCCTGTGGCTCAGTCAGACAGGAGCGGCACTTGCTGCTTTGCATTCTTGTGTGGTTCTCAAGTGGACTCCATAAGCATCTATATACGGACCATCACCCCCCTGCCCAGGCAGGGAGGCTGAGGCTGAGCGGCCTAAGGTAACCTGCCATGGTCACGTGGTTTCTGGGCGGCAGAACCAAGACTCAAAACCAACTCTTTTAACTAAGGTTCAAATCCATACGTTCTTTCCACTTTCTCCTCTGCCCCCACATTACCCTCCCAGGGCCTCTGGGGCTATAAATAGTGGGGGAGGCTGGGATTTTGTGGGTGAGGTCAGCCAGGCCTTTAGCACAAGGAGACACTAACATCTCCCAGCCGGGCCTAGCTTGGGCCCTGCTACCCGCCAGGTCTCAACAGAACTCAGGCCCAGACAGGCCCCAGCTTATCACTGGCTTCACTCTCTGGGTTATATTTAGCCCTGGCCCTCACAGAGAAAGGTGTGGGCCAGCCCCTGAGACGGTGCACACTCCCAGCCACTGTGTGCAGAGAGGGCATCTGCCTTGACCTCTTCAGACGCTGCTGTGAGCCGCCGCCAGCGGGAGGTGCACCCTCCTCCCTGAGGGCCTACACGATCTTGTCTGTCTTGCTCGTGGAGGGATCATGGCAGCCTCTAGAACACTCTGTTTCTGTGTGGCTGTTGCTTAAAAATTCTTTGCTGAGTGAACAAGTGAATGATCTGAGTTCAAGTTCTAGATAGCTGGACTTCAAGAACAGGCACATGAATTCCCAGAGGAATGCCTTAAAAAACCAAATGCATTTCATGCTATTAAATACAGTCAACTTTATTCAAGGAATGGATGTGTTTTCATCTCCTTCTCCCCCTCTTCTCTGCCCTCCTCCAGATCTAGCATTAAGGCTGCAGTGGGGGAGGGGGACATGGGAGGGACATCAAATCCTGGAGACCGGCCCGGGTGTCCCATGTGATTGCACCCACAGTGCGTGAGGGCTCTTGGCGTCCCTGCAGGGTCCCAATGACAGGCTCCCTCCTCGTCCTCTGCTCAGCCCATCACCCCAGCCACCTGCGGAAACTCGCGGGGCTGTGTCTCCTCACCTGCTGAGCACCTGAAGCAGTCTGGGGCCAGAGTTCAGGAGTGCGGCCAGACCCTGACAGCAGAGTTCAGAAGGCAGAAGCTGGCAGCTCCCAGATCTCACAAAAACGGAAAGAGTCGTTTTTTCAAAATATAGAGGACTGTAGCAAGAAAGAGGGCCAATGCAAGGAAAATGAGAAGCTTGTCTGTCAGCTCTCGGCGATTATATTTTGTGATGAGCTTCCGTCCCAACTGGATGGTCCCTGACATGGATTTGAATTCTTCATTCGCATCCAGGATAGTCCGTGAAGAATTAACTGAAACAAGAGGGAGGGAGCATGACTCAGAAACTGTATGGCACCAAACCCAGAGACTTTGCTGGCTGGGTTCCTGGTGTAACACTGCGCTTGGGAGCAAGTTCCAGGGCCAGAACAAAAGATGTGAAGACAGGCAGTGCAGAGGAGCACAGAACAAGGACAGGGCAAGGAGAGGCAGCTCCCTGGGCTCCATCCAGCTCAGAGAGGGATGAGGTTTGCTCACACACATTGTCACAGGGCCATAACTATGGAGGACTCCTAACCTGACACCTTAAACCTCCTCCCAACGTGGACATCAACAGGGAAAAGGGCAGAAACCGGTTCCTCTTCTCATCACCAACCTCCGCTCTCTGAAAGAGGCAGGCGCTGCTGAGAAGAACCAGTGGTCACAAAACTGACCCAGGGGGCCATGGATGGCACTGCGAGGTCTCTGTGGGGACCGGACTTCGCACCTGGAGGTGCACCCTGCCAGGACGCCTGCTGGTCGATCCGCTCTTTGCAGGATCGTGAAAGAGCTGGGGTGTCCTGGGCCCTGCCGCCCGCCCTCATACAAGCCAGTCCTTCAGTCCAGGGGCGCCCGCGCTCCAGCCCCCTGGGAAACCCATGATGAGGCACGCATCCCTTAGGGTTCACTGTGCCCATGTGACAAACGAACTGGAGTGCCGGTTACTAGGCCTGACTCCTGGGGAAGAAGGCGCGCCTGGCAGGACTCGTCTATAAAGCCTAACAGGGCATCATCAGGCTATCCCTGGAGTGAAACGCTGTCAGGTGAGAAGCCTGGGTGTGAAGGACAGCATGTGAGATGTTTCCATTTATGTAACAAAGGAGGGGATAACTAACACCGGCTTGTGCTCTGCACGCTGGAGAGTCTCAGAAGGCTACGAGACCAACTGGGAGCAATAGGCGCCTCTGGGGAGCAGGCCGGGAGGTCTGAAGGCAGAGCTGTTCCCGCCTGTGCCATCCAGAGCTGTGCAGCCGGTGCTGACTGCAACAAGCCACGCGGCCCCTGAGGGAGTCAAATGTGCCCCATCCAAACCGCGATGTCCCTATAGGCAAATACCCACACGATTTCAGAGATTCAGTGTGTAAAAAGAAGAAGGTAAAATCTCTCTCAATAATTTTCACTATGAATTGCATATTGAAATAGGTAGATTATTATGATCAATTTCATATATTTGTTTTTACTTTTTTTAATGTGCCTAGTGAAAATTTTAAGTATGTGGCTCCCATGATGTTTCTATGGGACAGTCCTGACCTGGAGGGTTTTTCCCTTAACTATGTCATTCATATTACCTTTTACAAAATTACAAGCTAGTAAGCAAACTACCAGAGAAAATAGAGCAGTAGCTTGAAAAACACAGAGGGGTACAAACAGACACTCATGCAACAGAAGTCCCTCTCATTTCTCTTTCTCCATGCCTGCTGCCACGCTGAAAACCTAAGTGAGACTCTCTGAAGTAAAAATCTAACTGGCTTTTCCTTTTAAACTTTCTTTACAGAGAACTTTACCATCACAAAAGCAGACAGAACAGAATCATCAAATGCCATGTGCCACTGCCCATACCCAAGAACCATCAACTCCTTGGTAATCCTGTCCCCTCAAGACCCCCAAACAATTCTGGCCCCCCTACAATTTTGCAGCAAATTGCAGACATCATATCCTTCATGGGCTTAAAAAAAAAAGACAGAAAAGTGCAGTCCTAATAGATTTTTAAATCAAGCTGTATTTATGAGTCACAGGCAAGGATTAATAACCATTCTTTAATGGCCATCTCGCCTATAATGTGTGCCCCCAAAACAACCCTCAACACCCCAGAAACCACCAGGATCTGTGCTCCCTTCTCAGCACGTCACGCTATGGTCAGTTTCTGATCCGTCTCCTGGGGGCGGGTGCTTGTCACACCACAGCAGAAAAGCCCTGGACTCCAAGGCCAGGTGGGCTCCTCCCTCTCACATTGCCCTCGGGCCGTGGCCCCAGTGCACACTCAAGAGGAGGTGACCGGCTGGTTCCGAGCCTAACTACCCAGATAAGTTTCAAGCACAGGCAGTGACCTCGGGGACAAGCTCCTTGATTCCCTTTTCGCTTCTGCCTGTTAGTACAGTGCACTGGAGACAAACAAGCAAAAGAGTGGTTCAAAACTACAGAAAATTTCTAGGGGTGACGACGGTATTATTTTTTGTTTCTTGTTTCAAAAGTCTCTAATCTTTTAGAAAGATATATGGAAGCATTTATACGGATGATGTCTGAGATTTGCTTCAGTCATCAAAACGGGGGCAGAGTGAAGACAGAGTTGAGGCTGGCCAGGAGCTGGCCACAGCCGCAGCTGGGTGGCGGCTCCTGGGAGTCGTGTCCCCGGCTCTCTACTTTCGGCTCTGTGCGACTCCTCCAAAGGTGTCTCAGAGTAAACCCTCTGCCTCTGTTTTCCTATAGGGAGGATGCCGGGAAAGCTGCTGGGGAGAACCAGATGGTCTCAAGAAGCTCAGCCTCTGACTGTACCTTTCAAAAGGAGCTCACAGGCCTTCCCTGGTTTCCAGTGGGTAAGACTCCACGCTTCCACTGCAAAGGGCATGAGTTCGATCCCCAGTAGGGAAACTAGGATCCGGCATGCTACACAGCGCAGCCAAAAAGTAAAAAATATATATACAAATATATAAATAAAAGGAGCTCACAGGAAAAATAACACTGGGGAGTACAATTCTAAGTGGATGTCCTAGTAGACCAGCTGGCAGCCAATAACTGATCATCTCTCTGCCTGGCTAGAAGGGTCCCCAGAGCCCGAGATGAAAAACAGACTCCCAAGCCCCTCCTCCAGGCCTGTTGGCACGCACTCTCCAGGAAAGCGCCTGGGAGTTCTTCTGAACATTTTGATGGAGTGTGTGGATCTTTCAGTACAACTATAAAAACCAAAAAGGGAAATGAGAGCAGTGCATTCCAACTGGGTAAGACCAAGCTGTTACAGAAGTGAGAAGCCACACAGATCAGTGAAGGCGGGGCAGATGTGGGCAGAGGTGGAGGAGCCCAGGGGTGAGGGCCCTGGAGCCCAGCGGCAGCCTCCCACTGCAGGCCTGGCCCGACTTTACCCAGCGTCTGCATGGCTTCCTCGCTCTGCTGGACCTGCTGGGACATCATCCTGCTGATCCCCATGAGGCTCTCTGTGATGGCACTGGATGTCTGGGCCAGGCTCTCTTTGGCAGTTTTCCTAGAAGTACAGAGTAGGAGGAAGAATGTCAACAAAACCCTGGCTCAAGAAAGCCCCGGATTCAAACAAGATCCCACTTTTTAATCTATCGAATCAGCACATGTTTTTTAAATGGTTATACTTAATGGTGGCAAAGGACTTCCCCCAATGGCTCAGTGGTGAAGAACCCACTTGCCACGCAGGAGACTCGGGAGAAGCGGGCTTGATCCCTGGGTTGAGAAGGTCCCTTCAAGGAGGAAATGGCAACCCACTCTAGTATTCTTGCCTGGGAGAGTCCATGGACAGAGGAGTCTGGCAGGCCAAAGTCCATGGGGTTGCAAAGAGCCTGACATGACTGAGCGGCTCAGCACACGTAGTGGTGGCAAGGGCATGCGAGCCCACACGTGAAGACTGCTGGCAGGGATGCCTACTGGCGATCCTTCCGAGAGCCAGCTGGTGATGTGTGTTAGGGGCCTTAGCACTGCTCATGCCTTTGACCCAACAATCTCATCCCTGGGAATCTCTCCAAAGGAAACACACAGAATGTGGACAAAACTTTACGTACTGACATGTGCCCTCGTGTGTTACTCATAATACAGACATAACTAGAAATATAAACACACACAAGCAGGGGATTAGTTATAAAGAGCTTTTTAAAAAAAAACAGGCAAATCTTTGTGAAGATAATAATACTAAGTGAAGACTAGGAGACTATATTTAATGTTCAGTTCAGTTCAGTCGCTCAGTTGTGTCCGACTCTTTGCCACCCCATGGACTGCAGCACACCAGGCTTCCTGTCCATCACCAACTTCTGGAGCTTGCTCAAACTCATGTCCATTGAGTCGGTGATGCCATCCAATCATCTCATTCTCTGTCATCCCTTTCTCCTCCTGCCTTCAATCTTTGCCAGCATCAGGGTCTTTTCAAATGAGTCAGTTCTTTGCATCAGGTGGCCAAAATACTGGAGCTTCAGCTTCAGTGTCAGTCCTTCCAATGAACATTCAGGACTAATTTCCTTTAGGATTGACTGGTTGGATCTCCTTGCAGTCCAAGGGACTCTCAAGAGTTCTCCAACATCACAGTTCAAAAGCATCAATTCTTCAGTGCTCAGCCTTCTTTATGGCCCACTTCTCACATGACCACTGGAAAAACCATAGCTTTGACTAGACACATCTTTTGACAAAGTAATGTTCTGCTTTTTAATATGCTGTCTAGGTTGGTCACAAGTTTTCTTCCAAGCGTCTTTTAACTTCATGGCTGCAGTCACCATCTACAGTGATTCTGGAGCCCAAGAAAATAAAGTCTGTCACAGTTTCCATTGTTTCCCCATCTATTTGCCGTGAAGTGATGGGACCAGATAATGTATGGTACTATGCTGACTTTATAAAAAATATGAAGAAAAAATAATGAAAGGAGGCAATATATCTAAATAGTTGTGAACATCACAATTCATACTTCCACTCTGTGATTCACATTTTAATTTTACCAATTTACTAAAAATAAGAATGTATTTCTTTTATAATTTAAAAAATTACTTATAAAATATCGATTTTATGCTGAAAACAAGAGAGGGTTCCCCACTGCAGGTTTTGCACCTTGCCAACTGCTGTCTATTCTGTCATCAAAACCCAGAAAGACAAGAAGATACATACCTTTGCCGGAATAGGTCTCCTCCCTGGAGAAGTTCTGCTTTCTCTAGGTTGTCGATAGCAATTTTGCAAGTTAGGTTAGCCTTCCTCCATGAGGTCTGATTGCTGGAATTATAAAAGCCATGTGTGAGTTTCTCTTGATGCCAACAGGCTGTCAGTCCATTCAAGTCATAGTAGTCTTCCAGCCAGGGAGTGAGGGGGAGGCCACCTGTGTGTAGCCCAGAGTCCATCACCCCTCCCACCACTTCCTCTTTTTGGTTGCCCCAGAAACTGTTTCCATTCTCCGACCACCCATAACAGTCCCTCTCCCCCAGGGCAGCCAGAAGGGGAAGCCTGGTCACAGCATCCCTGTGTTTACAGCCTGCAATGGCTCCACTAAAGGGTACCATCCACACTGCCCAGCTGGGCGCATGCGGCCCCGTTCAAAGCCATCTCCTACACATGACTGCTCTCCCGCGGCGTGGCTTGGCTCTGCTCCTGGAGAACCATGCCTCGTTCATCTTTGTATCACCAGTACCCAGGACAACATTATTGACCCATTAGCTGCTCGATCAATACAGGCAGTAGGAAGTAGAAAAATCAGTATAAGACAGTTTTCTTCAATATTTCTTCAAGGTTTGCTATTCTTTACACCAGTGGTCCCCAATCTTTTTGGCACCTTGGGTGGACTTTTTCTGCTATCAATTCTCTTTAGATTAAAGAGGACCTTATATTACAAAAGCAAAGAATTTTTTGCTTTTTTAAAAACATGAAATACAGCATAATGTTAATATGCTTTTGTACACTATGCACAGTCCCAGCTACCAAAGAGCCCCAGCTTACCCCCCCAAGCTTCAGCAGGTTTACTAGGCAAACTCAGGCACAAGCCTCACTGGGAGCAGGCGGCCCAGCGGAGGCCACTGGCAGGAGGCCAGGCCCCACCCACCTGAGCATCTGCTTTTTGTGATTCTCCACTTCTTGGAGCAGAACCTGCTTCTCTGACTCTTTGTCTTGCTCTTTAGCTGACTGCTCAAGCTCCTTTGGGAGGAAATCAGCTATAAGTTAAAATGATTTTGAAAGGTAATGAAAAACTGAAAGCACTTCTATTTCTACCAGTTATGCAATAGCATTTGAAACCACTTGAAAACAGAAGACTCAGGAATGCTGGTTCATACACAACAAACATCCCTTTACATAGATAGCTGTGTAAAAGGAAAGAAAGGACCATCCTCAAGAACTCAAAATGAGAAAGGAACTATGAGTCAGAGCAGTCTTCCTGTGAGGGGTGTGAGGCTGCCCTGGAGCAGGAGATGTGTTCCTGCAATCCAGGACATGCCTGAAAGGAAAAGGAAAAAAACTACAATAACACAGGAGCCTACTGATCCCACTCTGAGATATGATGGAAACAACACACTGCTATCTGTTTCTACATGCTCTCAATCTTGGTACATATTTCATTTTAGACTGAGTGGCAAACACAGTTTTCAAGTCCATGTAGGGACAGAAAACAAAGCCTTGGCCACCTGAAGCTGGGAATAGGAACTGAGACCACTGCAAAGCCAGGAGCACAAATGGATACAAATACCCTCAGTGAAAAGGTGAGCTAGGAAAATGTCTGTCAACCAGCACAGAGAAATTGTGGAGTTTTTTGTTGTGAGATGTGGCTGGAGGGATATAAATGTCTCTCCCAATTATAACCATGGCGCTCCCCTCACATGGATCGAGGGTCTAAGTTCATCCTCCCTGAGTGGTTCAAGAACCTCCACAAGGAGAAACGAACATAAAAAGTGCTCCCAGACCTGTGGTAATCCAGGAGACCTGGAAAAGCAAATACAAAAACCTCTGAAGCGACTTACATTTAACCCAGGTCGCACGAAAGCCCCGCAGGTAAGGCCTTCTGAAAAGAAAGACTCAGAGCCCAAAATAACCAGACACTGGGACACAGCCATCCACCAAAGTGAGGGACAGCAGACCTCACTTTCCTTTCATCTAGAACTCTCTCTGGTTCTCTGTGACAGAACTTCCATTTCCCCCACCTTGCCTCCCTCCCTCCCTTCTTCCCACACGCCCATTCTTCCACTCAGCAATGGTGCCCAATCTGTATCATCACGAGGGATATGCGGCGAACACCAGGAACAGTCCTGCTGTCATCGAGTTTACATTCCATTAAAAAATCTAGATTTTAAACAAATCATTAACTTAATACATTTGTAAAACCTCTCCAATGCACATTCTTTTCTTTCCCCAGGCGCAGCGTCCCAGCTCCGCACTCACCTGTATTCTGTGCCGCAGTTGCTGAAACTTCTCTTTCACTTTAGTGTTCAGTTCGGTAAGTGCACTTAATGGTCCTGAACAGTCTCGAATATCCTAGGAGACATTGAAGAGATGAACGGGCCTTTCTCAAGGCAATGAGAGGAAATAACACCAGCTGTACAATGAGAGAGTTGGCTTAGACCACAACTAAGTTGGATCTACTGGTTGTAATTCATCCTAATCTTTGCTGTTTACCTCTGTAACACAAGCAGAAGCATTATAATTTACATTTTTTTCATCCCTCTTTGGAGTTAAGTCTGAGAGAGTAACATAGAAGCATAAGCAGAAAGAAAACAGTGCGACTTCCCTGGTGGTACAGTGGATAGGAAATCCGATGCTGCGGAGCAACTAAGCCTGCACACCACAACTGCGGAGCCTGCCTGCTGCAACTTCCGAAGCCCTGTGGGTCCTAGAGCCTGTGCTCGGAACCAGAGAAGCCACAGCAGTGAGAAGCCCATGCATTGCGACAAAGAGTAGCCCCTACTGGTACCATCAGTGAAGCCCATGTGCAGCAACGAACCTCAGTGCAACCAAAACTTAAGTAATAAATACGTTTTTAAAAACAGAAACGAACTAAGGAACTAATAAGTCTTGACGTTTAACAGACCGCCACCCAGCCATTATGAAAGACTTAAAGCAGCCTGCATATGTGACAAGAATGAACACTTGAGAGAGTACTGTAACTTTAGGTCTTTCCAAATTAAAAATGAGGATGCTAAATTCTTAGCATATGACAAGACGAACCTCTTTAACTGCTTGAACTAATTTTACAAACCATCTATTAATATTATAAATCACACAGTTTACAGGCATGTTCAAATGTAGATTTCGAATTTGTTTCTGGACACTCAGAATTACCAGGGCCAGGTAAAAAGTAGGCCCTAGAGCCAGACCATGTGGATTCAAATTCTAGTTGCAGCAATTTATCAGATGTATAATCCTGAAAAGGTTACTGAAGCTTCTGTGTCTGTTTTCCCATCATTAACCACTTCATGACCAGGTACCCACATAAAGGGCTTAGCAGGAGCTGCCACACTGCAAGGATGTGCTAAATCTAGCTATAATCAATTGTTCTCTTCAGGAGAAAGCGAATCTTAGAGAGTGCAAAATGGGGCTGAAACAATTTAGATCACCTGAAAAGCCAGTTTCATTTTTATGAATCCTAAAGTAATTCTTCTAGAACTGGCCCAGGTGTTTTGTAGTTTATACATGGGAAAGGTGAAGTTCTTGTATCAAGTTGTTCTTGTTCTCTGGATTACTCATTAAATCACAGTTCCATGCAACATTTAACGGCTATTAATTTGCTTTATTTTGCACCTGATTTCCATGGGGAGCTTACTTTCCTTCACCTTTTACCACAGCTAGATGAAGACTCTTACTTAGCATCTAAGGTTGAGTAACACTGCTGGAAATGGAAACCATTTGCCCAAAAGAAAGGTTTAAAACTCTTGGTTTCTTTTTGATAAACTAAAGGAACTATTTCTACATTCTCAACTCTTGCCTATGCCAATTGGTTTACTGAACTATTTACCTTCTACCCTTATTGGTTTAGGCAAAGGCTCTCAATCGCCCCATCAGTTAAATGAAGTAGACCCCAAGAATTTTCTCTAGGATGACTTTCATTGTCCGCGTCCCAGTTTTGCCATTATCTACTTTCTGCTCAGGCAGACTCCCTCCTCATTTACAAAAGCACAACTACGGTCTAGGTCATGTTCATTTCACCCAGTACCTCCTGTGCCTGGTGGCCTTTGGTGCCACGGGGCATCAGACCAGCAGGGGGCGAGGCTGATGGCCTACAGGACGCTACTAAAGGATGGGGAGGACGGGATCAGAAGGCGCGGCCAGGCAGGATGACAGGTATGTTTTGAGGCTGGCTGGGGGTGGCGAGATGACGGCCAGGGGTGTGTAGGGGAGCGGCCACGTAGGGGAAGCCCAAGTTAGGAGTGGAGAGGTAGAGGAGGGGGTGTCCTGGAAGAGGGCGAGCTAACGGCAGTCGGACGGACTACCAAAGCCAACGATTAAGGAGACGGGGCCAAGGGGCGAGACAGTTGAGGGATAGTGGGCAGGGAGCTGGGCCAGTGGCCTCGGGGACATGACTAAGTGGGGAAAGCTCGGGAGTAAGACCGCTGAGCTCACAGAAGGCCAGCTTAGCTTGGATTTAGGGCTACTGGACCCTGGCGGGGATCCTGGGCATTAGTACCTGGATAAGCGCCTTCACCTCCAGATCGAATTTGACAATCTCTTGGTTACAGATACGGACGTGGACATCTTGGGCAGCCGCCATGTTGGAAATGCCGGCTACGGGAAGCCGCGGAGCCCAAGTTCTAACGCGTTTTCGCACCGGCTTCCTTTTCAGCCTTCGGGTCTTGCGGCAGCGCCCCCTAGAGACCGGGCCTGAGGCGAGCGAGGGTGGTGGCGCCAAGTCCGGTGGCCTTTGCCTGACACGTGGGAAAAATCAGTCGGCCTCTTGTTGTGGACCTAGAAGACATAGAGAAAGAAAGGAGGGAATTGTCAGGTCGCTTTAACAGGGGCGTCTCCTCATATTCCGCCCATCAACCATTCTATGACTGCATATTTTTTGCACAGAGGGGGGAAAAAGATTGGAAGAAAAAGATCCATTGGGATGTCTCTGGAAGGTGGAATTAAACAATTTTTTATACTCCTTTAAACTTTCTTGTATTTTTCATATTTTCTACAATGAATATAAGTTGTGGGGTGAAAGAAAAAAATGACAAATGTTATCATTACTTTTTAAAATGTATGAAATTCAAGGCAGTTTGCTAGGGTTACCAAGTCCTGTCAGTTCAGCCCACCGTCGGAGAGATCTTTCTAAAATGCAAAGTCACATTCCAACTTACACCCCTTCTCTGACTCCTGGCATTTCCCTTTTGTGTGCAATTGGTTTTAATAAATGTACTTTGCTGGAGTAGTTTTGATGGATTAATGTAGTTTTTAATGGAAACAAAAGTGAGTCACTTAGCCCTGTGACTCCATGGACTGACTGTAACCTGCCAGGCTCCTCTGCCCATGAGATTTTCCAGGCAAGAATACTAGAGTGGTAGCCATTTCCTTTTCCAGGCAGATCTTCCCGACCCAGGGATTGAACCTGGGTCTCCCACATTGCAGATTCTTTACCGTCTTTAGAGCCACCAGGGAAGCCTTAAATTACTTAATGGAAATACTTAAGAGCAATCCCACAACAGATGGAAGCTCTTTCTTTTTTTTTTTTTTTTATTATTAACTAGTCCAAGTTTCTTAGCTGGATCTCAAAGGCATCATCACCCCACCAGCCCTGTCTCCTTCCTGGATTCCTCAAGCTCTTTTTGGAAGCCTAGGCCTGGAGAGAACACCCTCCCTTGAAGTGTTCATCACACCGCATCTTGGGCATCTGCCCTGGCTTGAATCCTGCTTGACCATCCCCTTCATCTCTCTGTGCTTGTCTCCTAACTGCCGGTGATGACAGCATTGACTGGAGGACTAAATGAGGTAATATATAAAAAGCACCAAGCACACTGTAGTTGGTACACGGGAGAATGCAATGCGCACGACTGCTCTTACTGTGGTACTGATATTTTTGAAGCACTTCCTTGTGCCAGCCACTTTGTACTAAGTGCTATCTGTATGTGTATCATTCTAATGCAACTCTCACAACAATCCTGTGAGGTAGAATTATCCACTTTTTACAGATAAGGAGACAAGCACAGAGAGACTAATGACTTGCTCAGCCCAAATGGAATTGCTAGGTCAAAGGACAGATGCATTTTAAAATTTGGATACATGCTACCGAAAAAATTTGGATACATGCTACCGAATTGCTTTTCAGAGAGGTTGTATCAATTTACATTCCCACAAGCAATGGGGTACTAATGCCTGCTTTCTCACAGCCTTGTACACATGGTGTCTTTACAAACACTAGGATTTTTGCCAATCTGATTAAGTGAAAAGTGCCATCTTTTAATTTTCATTTCTCTTATCAAGAACTGAAAACTGTTATTTTACTATCTGTTCATTTTTCTATTAGGTTGTTGGTATTTTTTGTATCAGCTCCTAGAGCTATTTATATACTAGGAGGATTTGCCCTGAGAGATGAGCTTTATCTTCGTCAATAGAATTTTGACTTGGCTTACGGTATTTGGGGCCTTGAAGTTTTATTTGAATTTTTTTGCATTTAGATCTTTACCCATTTTGAAGTATGTGTTCGCTTACGGTGTGAAATACAGAGCCAAGTTTACCTCCTCCAGAGGAGTACCCAGTTGTTCCATCACTATTTTCTGAACAATCCATCTTTTTCTCACTGGTTTCAGATGCTGTATTTACCATATAAATTCTTACATCTGAATTTACTTCTATACTTTCCATTATATTCTCTTGACCTACTCATTCATGCACCATAATGACAGCCTTATCATTACAGTTTAATGTGCTTTAGTGTTAGGATCAGGCACCCCATTTTTTTCTCCATGTGAACTTTAGTTTTAATTGTATTGGTATGTCTCACTGGGACGGCACTAAATTGTTACTTTAACTTAGTAAGACTGATGCCATTGACTGCTCCTGTTTAACAACTTGGTCTATCTTTCCATTTGTTCAAGTCTTCTTCTGTGTCACCGTAGTATTTTAATGTTTTCCATAGAGCTTGAACATTTTCTGTTAGGTTCATTCTTGGCAACATCTTAAGATTCAAGCCCTTAAAAGAAACTGAGGCTGATGTTTTTCAAGTAACTCAAACATCCTGGCTCTCAAGTGGACGCTCCCTATTCAAGACAGTGAAGAGGCCCGAAGTCTGCCCGTAGTAGATGGGCCCATGTGATCTTGGGCCCCTTTCCCATCATGCTTCTTGCTGGAAATTCCTCTTCAACCAACGGTGGCCAACTGCTTCTCCATGAGGCAGTTACAGAAGGAAACCACAGGTCTTTTCTGCATGCTCCAACACACTACCTTCTAATAAAAAGACTCAATTCTGAGCCCTTTAGCTAGAGACCATCTTTGAAGGAGAGGTAGACAATTTGGTGACCTGCACTCCCCATCACCAACTACTGTCAATGCTGTTTTGCTCTCATCATCTGTAGCTACTAATCCTGAGACTAGCTTTTGGCTGCTACATCTACTAGGTTTTGGCTTTAATTCTTTCTGGTTTTCAAATCCTAAGCCCACTGTCTCCCTCCTACATAGAAAACCATCCAAATACTGCCTGTGACTTGCCTCGTCGCTTACAAGAATGTGTGCACTGCCTCTTGAGTGCTGCGCGCAGACTGCCATCTGAACTGAGAGTTCTGTACCATGTAAGCTGGGTCTGGGGTGACTCCACGCCAGTCTAGTCTAGGTCTAGTCTGACTCTTCTGTAAAATGGACATGACCATCTACCTGACTGGGTCACAAAAAGCCGCAGGTGACTTCCCTGATGGAAAAGCACCCAGCAGGGGCTTAACAAATGCCACCCTAGCCTTCCAGGGCTTTCTAATGCTTTCTTCCTATTCTGAACATTTCAGCTGGGACATGAAAGTAATTCTGAACTAATGTTTTTCTCTCTGGCTAAGGTGTTCTCCTGGTTCTGAAATCAGTGTCGGCAAGGAGGGACAACTGAACCACCCATCTCACTGCATGCTACCCACAGAAGGTTCAGTTTCCTAGAGCTCTACTTTTTTAAGGGCTCACCTCACCCAGCTCCTTCAAATTCCCAGACCTCGACAGAGGCTCCTGTGAGGTTACGTCCTCAAGCAGAACCAGTCCATGAGAGGCTATGTCCACTCTGCTTCCTGCCTGCCTCACTATCACTCAAATGAAGCAAAAAGGGCTTCTTCAAGGGACCAGGGATATCATGAACACAGCCTGTCAATTCTCTTAACACCCCCCACTGGATGTGGTACCAGTGTCCTTGAGGTAATGTCCTCTGTAGTGATGTGCCTAGAACCCTTTGTGTGTGTAAAGCTCTTGTGTTGTTCTGTGGTCCTGTTCAGACCATGTGGCCTCCCTCAGCAAACTGAATATTCCTGGAGGTCTCTTTAATTTCCTCCCAGCCAGTACCTAGCACAAGTCTTTACAGAGTAACTGCTAAACAAATGTTTGTTGGCCGAAGGAACATTGCCGCAGTGAGGTTCACTCAGGTCCACTGATTCAACGGTTCTATTCACACGCCCAGCCAAGCTTGGAGATTTACTGAGAATTATGAAACATACATACAAAAGCTTAAGTCAGGCAAGACTCAAAATACTTTATTTCCCTCAGAGAACTCACCTGGCCAAAGAATCAAGGAGCAGAGATAAGGATAAACTATGTTCTAAACTATAAAGAATGTGTTTCTGTCAATAAATAATACTATGTAGCAGCAAATTTTAACTAGCATGTTGAAAACTCAGCTCTAAGTGTTAAAAAATGTTAGCTCTTTGTGCACTACACCAAGAGAGGGGCAGTGCTATCAAGAGTTCACTGCTGTCTCTAGTTCAGAATTCTGTTGCAGTGGCTTACTTTGAAGGGTGGATGGTCACCTCAGACAGCAACAGAAAAGCAATGGGAAGAGGAAGGACAAAAACACGAGGCAAACAATTGAAAACCTTTTCTTTTCAGCTTTTTTTATTTTAAATTACAAAGGATGTTGCATACACTGATGAATCTGTATCTGACTAGAAGTGCTGAGGGGCTGGAAGGTGACAGAAACAAAGGCAACGATTGTATTGCCTTTTCTTCTGAAAAGAAAAACTGCACAACTATTAACCAACATTTAATAGAATAATTTTTAAACAGCTCATGCGTCAACAAGATAAAATTCTTTCTAGACAACAGACAAGACTGAATCCAATAAAAAGTTTCATAGCTCCAGTTGGTGGGGAGGGAAACAAAACTACAGAATATTCATGATCGCATTACAAACAGGATCCTACGCGCTATGCCAAAGAGGTCGCCACATTGTATGAACAAATGCTTTGAATTCTTGCCCTTCCGCTCTTCTCTTGTGACTTCTTGTGTGCGGTCAGCCCTAGTATCACTGTTAACCACAAATGCTAAGTTATAGGACAAATCCTAGGGAAAGAAGGTTAAAAAAAAAAAAAAAAGCAGGCAGTGGAATACAGTGTCATAAAAATGTGGCGAAAAGGCAGATACAGTACACACATACATTTCTGTTATTTGGTTCTGAAAAAAACAAAGGGCGAAGGGCAAGACACAGTAATCAGTCCCGCTCACATCCACCCAGGATTTAATCAACTACACAATTGTGTTTACACTGCTATGAAAGAGGCAAACCTAGTTCACCCAAACTTGGCACATTGAAATACCCAACTTGGATGTTCCTCACTAGTCACCAAGTCGTCAATCCCAAAATACTATTCAGAAGTAGTTTTAAGGTTTGGTTCCCTCACCACTACCCCCAAATCTCTCCTTCCTAAAGGAAAATGGCAATTTGGCATAATTCAGTCCCTAGGTTTAATTTCTACGATTTCAGTCAGTTTACTCAGCACGAGGATTATGCTTCAACACATAACCCCACTCGCCTACAGAAGGGTAAAACCGTCAGTAGTACATTGTCATCTTCCCCAACACGCTTATTCCTTAAAACGAAACCACCATTCCTACAGTTGACATTCATGGTTACATCCCAATGTGTTTGAAATATTAAAAAAACATGGAGTCATCTTCTCATAATGCCCTTATTAAGATTACAAAGATTACAAAAGAATCACAAGTATTACGGCACTGTGTGAGACTTATTTGTCATGATCTGAGGGAAGAACAAGACTGCAGTTCTGTGCAAAGTTGTGGAAATGGCCTCAGTTCCATGGGAAATGGTATTCCACAATAGACTTCACTAGAAGGATAATTGAAACCTTTAACACTGAAAGCATAATTCAATGCATTCTCAAAATTCAAGTTTCAAGATTTGGAGAGATGCTAACATTCTGTTACATAATTAACTAGAAAATACTTGAACAGCATTTTAGGAAGACTATATAAAGAAAGGGAACATAAGTTTGTGTTAATTCCTGCTGAAGGCAACTTGAATTCGTTTCTTAGAAAGTTAACTAAATCTTAGCAGCTAAAATATTTTTAAATGTATGGAATAAAGAAAAGCACATCCATTCTTGACATTTTGGTGAATAAACTAACAGCTTTATTAATGAAGGCAAACATCAGATAATTGTATGAATATTATATATAAAAAAAGAAATCCAAACTAACAGCATTGTATTTCAAAAGTACTGTACTCTGTTTCTTTTAAAGAGACTTGTCATCTGTTTTATAAAACAAACAAAATGAGTACTCTTTTCCTAAAAAATTCTGGAAAAATGAAATGGTCAATTTCAAGCTGATGAACTGAACACACCTTTCTTTAAATGCAGACTATTGCTAAGGAGCAAATAAAGTCAAGCATCAGAAAGAAGATGTATGACAAATTCATGAAAGTTAGGAAAAAGGGGTGTAGTGAAATCACTGCTAATCTTTCCCCCTCATATTCAAAGACCATTCAAAACTGGTCTTTCATACAAATATAAAATAACAATACAGAGAGGGAATTTAAAACCATACTCATCTGAAATCCTTCATGATGTTTTTATAATAGCTCTGATTCTCTTACCAAAAAGTTCAAAGTGAAAGAGTTAGGAAGTGAAAGGGAATGAAGACGTTTTGTTTTAAATGTACAAGTAAGGCACAATATAAAGCCACATCATAATCTGTCATGAAGGATATAGGAAAGGACAAGATCGTACATGGTACAGTAGAACAAGCAATCATACTGACTGAAAAAGTGTGGCACCCAATTCAAAACTCAGACAAGATCTTAACAAGGACAACCGGACAGCATGCTTTCACATGGAGACAAACTCTATAAAGAATCCAGTGTATCTGAAACGAGGAAGAACATTGTTTGTTTTTTTTAAATCATAGTAGTACTAGAGTCAACGTTTATAATTGCTTTGGGAACAACGGGTTTATTTGAGGTGAATTCACAATGCTTTCACTTAACGTAAGATTCTGGACTTCATTATGAGCTATCTGTATACCATGAATGAACACAGAAAACCTTTAGAGAGCTCTTCTCTAATGATCTTCACCCAAAAATACATGCCACAATTTTCAAAAACAGAACATGTACAATTGTTGGGGCTTTTACGTTACCCTTATAAGATCTGTTTGTGTGATACACTAAACGTATATATTTTAATGACAATAGAGGAAGCAGATTATTACTGGCATTAAAGTACAACCATTTCTAGACGGTTTTAAATGCCACAGAGTCCCCTGGTTAAAATGTAAAGCTGCACAGCTTGCCTATGTCATCTTTATGATAAAGTTAAAACAGCAAGAGGATTTAACTTTCACTCTACATTTTACTGCCAGGTTTTTATTTAGATCAAGTATCGCTGCAGCATTCTGACCAGCCCAGATTTAGCAGCAAATGGCAGGAATCATATAAAATGCAATTTTTTTTTAACAAAGTGCTTTTTCTAAGATATACATACATATATAAATAGGTAGGTACAAAATAAAGTGTCAACATTAAAAAGCTCAACTATTTAAAAGCTTTTAACTATTTAACTTAAGTAGTACATATAAAACACTGAAATGCAAGGATATGGAATCTACTAAACAGATTCAAAGTCTTTTTTTTTTTTGAAATGCAAGACCAAAAAATCAAATTCTGGTTCGCAGACAAGAAAAAAGTATAAAAAACCAGAATTCCTAACAGAGCAGCTAGAAAGGGGCAATTTTATAAACCTCATCACTGAGTCTCTACCATGAAGTGATTTTCACCTGATTGCAAAACTGCCATATTTTGGAACATATTTCAATTTCCCAGACACACTCTGTCAAAACTTCATATACCTCCAAAATACAAACCTGTGCTTTGCCTTCTCCCACCTAAAAATGAAAAACATTGACCAATAAACTTACATTCTATTAAACCATTAGATCTGAGCTTATCTGTTTAGTGTGAATGCACTAACCACGTACATTTCCACCAAGCACACAGGGTAATCTTGTGCATCACAGTTCAGCTAAGGTGTTAAGACAATCCTTCTTGGAGATTCTTCTTCATAATGTCAAAGCATGAATGCAACATTGCTCGGTTGTTACTGTGCGTATTAGAACCAAACCTTTATAAGCTATAGCTTCATGTGCTATCACTTACAAATGGGAGAGGGTGGTGGGCAGAAAGAAAATAAAAGGCAACACACTGTATAGACAAAATATAATTTAAAATAAATTCTCCAAGGGGTATGGAGAAGTAGTTGGAGAAACAGATATTTTCCCAGCAGCTAGGTCTGAAATTTTTGGTATTTTTTTTCTGGCTAAATAGGATTTTTTTTAAAAAAAGATAGAATTTTTAAGTAGTTTTCAGAGTTCAAAACACAAAATCTGAAAATAAAACAGTGAGAGAGACAGGATGGAAAGATTTGTAGGGAAGGTTTATAATGCTGCCTTGACATAAGAAATTTCTCATCAAGAGGTAAAGCTTTAACATAGTTAAAACACTGACTAATGAAGCTGTTTTGTGTGAACAAAAAGAGCACCTAAAAACTAAATGTGTTAATAGTTCTCAGTTCTAGAAACTATAGAAGAAGAATAAGTCACATGTTAAGTTTGAAGAAGCTAGTTTGAAAATACCTGTACAAAAATATAAAAATCTATAAATTTTTTTTTGTTTTAAGCTTGTGTTGATCTCTGAAAATATTACATGCACAATAATACATCAATTGGAAAAGTGGCAACTAAAGAATTAGATATTTTTAGCTTTTTTCTTTCTTACATATATATACATAATACAATAAAAATAATCTGTATTTTGGTTGTTTGGTGGAAGTATACTACAACAAGCTAAATAAACTTTTTAATTTTCAAGGTCAAAAACTATATTACCAATAGCTTACTAAAATGAAATATATTAAAATTTCCTACAATAAGTGCAGAAATAAAAAGACTTACAGACACCTAAATGGCCACCAACTTATCTACTATGGAAGCGAACTAGAGGAACAGCAAAATAATATCTGTGTGTGTGGATGCTCCTTCTGTAGATAATTGGACCCAAACAGAAATAAAATTCACAGTTCAGTAAGATCCCTAACCCTGACCTTTTCGTTTTTCTTTTTTTTCTCCTTTTTTTTCATACATTCATACAGTATCATGTAAGCTGTGCAAAACTTTACTTAGACTGGCAGTTTGCCATATCAGTTGCATTTGTCTTTGGTACAAAAAATAAAACAATCGCAATAATGTGCAAGTATTTGTCTTCTTCCGGTCAAGTACCGAAATATGAGTTTTCTAGAGCCATCTTTTTTTTGTTTGTTTTTTGTTTTGTTTTTTATACAATACACAGACTCTGTGGCATATATCTACATTTCAACATAGTCCTATATACATTCAAAAATTTTGAAAAAGAGTTGGAACAAAAAAACATTTAAACCCCATAATTTTTCCACCTATATATCTTGTTTTTTTTCCTCATTAGGGTTTTCATCATACAAAATATTACCAGTTTTATAGTTTCCCCAAAATACAAGGCACAAAGAATATGCTTTTTTTTCTTACTTGCACAGACATTATATATATATATTTATATATATATTTATATATACCATATAGAGCTCGGAAAATGAACATCTAATATGGCACATGGGCATGAGTGCTGGGTTGTGCCATGTACAAGTGAGAGTAACAGTTGTGGAAAATTAGAACAAAAAGCAATAATTCTAAAAACAATCAAAACTGACTGTTTAAAAAAATGCTTCCTCAATTTTTTTGTGTGTGGTTCAGAGCATAAACCTCCACAATATTTGGCATTTACTATTATCTTCACTCTTTCAAAGTGTCTTGCTTTAACAGATTTTATAATCTGTATCTAAACATCTATTTAAGTGTATGATTTTCAAATCTGATGCCTGTAGCAGTTTTAACCATGGTTTATGCTCTGAAAAATGCAATAATCAAGTATTTTGGATCATGCTTCACTTATGCTACTTAGTTCTTAAAACAATGTAACCTAATTGTAAATGTTTACATAATGCTAAACTGACATGCAAAACAGAATGAAAATTTACAATGAATAACGTGACAAACACAGACATTTCTGACCAGTGGTCCAATGAAGCTGATTACACTTTTGATGTTGGTATCCTTAGTCCTACAAGGCCTCCAGTGGGATTGCCTTCTGCAGTCTTCTCTAACACTTGGTTAACAAATTCTGAGGTTTGCCCAGCAACTGGGAGACCTGAAGAAAAGAGTAAAAGGCACACTTAGATATATCTGAAGGTAAGGAACAGGAAAATCTGAGGGTCAGGGGTGGCTCTCAGCTTGATACGACTCCTAGATGAGTGCTTGCTGCTTGCTATTGCAGCCCAGAAAATAATTCTACCCACAGTAACTAGTGCCCACAAGACTAGCAGGGTCAAACCAAGAACAGTCCAAACCCAAACCCCAAGCCTGCCAACAGACACTGTTTCCTAAAACCTGCCAACAAGTCTTTTTCCTGTTCTCTCACAGCCAGCCTCTTCCAAATGCTTTAACTTCACTATCATGGATGGGCTTCACCCATGTGACCAAAAATACATATCTACAGGACGCTTTCAGCCATTTTTTAATAAGGATTCAATCAATTTTATGTGCATTTTTCTTCATTTTAAAGGTAAGTGGATAAATAGGCAAAGTTGGAAGAGGAAAGAAAGGTGGGAGATACTGCGTGTATGTTGATTTTTTTGTCTTCCTCAGACTCTATGACTGAGGTTGAAGATATCTGATTTATTGATTTTCAATAATAGAGGTATATGTGTTTTAAAATATAATAAAAAATAGCAATTAAAAGGAGATGGAAGCAGAAAAATCTATTTAGTAACTGCTTATAAGAGGTCAATATACTGTAAAAGAGTATTGATACCACCTTAACCATGTGATCAAATTCATTGGGACCAATAACTGGAAAAACTGATACTGTGTGTTTTTTCTTTTCAAGACTTTTTTTTTTAATGTGGACCATTTTTGACTCCCTAACCAGGGATAGAACCCACACCACCTGCATTGGAAGGCCAAGTCTTAACCACGGGACCATATATGTTTCTTGATTGACATAATGAGAAGGATATAATCTACAATGTATTCTTGCCAAGAAAATTTAACTGTATCTGATCATGGGGAAACAGATGAATTCAAATGTTGGGACATTTTACAAAATCAACTACCTGGATTTTTTTATGGAAAGGAAAAAGACTAGGAGACTGATTTAGATTAAAGAAGAACAACAACAAAAAACTAAATGCAACTCATGATCCTCAATTGGATCAAAAACAAACAAAAAAGTTACAAAGGATATTATTGAGCCAACTGGGGAAATTTAAATATGAGCTCACACAGACATTATAGCGATGTTGAACCAGGAAGTGACAACAGTATTGTGTCTAGGTAAGAAAGTGTCCCTGTTCTTGAGGAACACATGTTGAAGTAGTAGTTAGGGATGAATAATCATGTTTGTAAGTTATTTTCAAATATTTAGGGAAAAATGTAGATGGAGGCAGAACTAAAGCAAATGCAGCAAAAAGATTAACACTGGTTAATCTAGCTGAATGATATGCAAATGTTCACTGGACTATTTATTTCTGCTTTTCTTGTAGGACTGATATCTTACATGAAAAGTTGAGAAAAAAATTAAGTACACATTATAATTAAAAAGTGAGCCTGCAAGACAAAAATGCAGAAGTAGAAAATAATCAGAGGACACATACAAAATGAAACTATAATGATATGGATGACAACAGAATATGAAGAGTATGACAACAGAAAGCAAGAAAGTCATATGAACAATCCTAACAGATCTTCTGAGACAGAAGTTAAAACCAAACATGTATCAATAAATAAAAATGAGTGAAACACACCCATTAAAGAAAAACTCCTGGGGACTCCCTTGGCAGTCAAGTGGTTAAGAATCCACCTTGTAACGCAGGGGACATGGGTTTGAGCCCTCACCCAGAAACTAGGATCCCACATGCCATGGGACATGTCCCTGTCCCACCGCTGCTGAGCCTGTGCTCCAGAGCCCACACTCTGTAGTTACTGAAGCCACGCTCAGAAGCCACACTCGCAACACGAGAAGTCACCACAATGAGCAGCTCATGCACCACAACTTGAGAGCAGCCCCCACTTGCCGCAACTAGAGGAAGCCCATGCACAGCAATGAAGAGCTTATGCACTGCAACGCAGCCAAAGATAAATTTGTAAAAAAGAAAGAAAAACTCGCAGACTGATTAACAAAGAAAAGCCAAACTATAAGTTATATACAAAAATCCAGGAGTGAATTTATGGTATTAAAATGAAGTCTACATTTTAATCTAAGACCTTTTAAAAACAGATCTCATATAAAGCAATACAGAAAGACTGAAAATTAAAGGGTAGACAAAAAAGACAATTCTCAAAATGAGAGAAAATAATTACAAATGAAGCAACTGACAAAGGATTGATCTCCAAAATATATAAGCAGCTGATGTAGCTCAAGATCAGAAAAACAAACAAACCAATCAAAAAATGGGCAGAAGACCTAAACAGACATTTCTCCAAAGACGACTAGATGGCTAATAAACACATGAAAAAATGCTCAACCTCACTTGTTTGTTAGAGAGATGCAATCAAAACTACAATGAGCTTACACCTCACACCAATCAGAATGGTCATCATCAAAAAATCTACAAACAATAAATGCTGAAAAGGATGTGGAGAAAAAGGAATTTTCTTGCACTGCTTGCTGGTGGGAATGTAAAATGATACAGCCACTATGGAGAACAGTGTGGCGATTTCTTGAAAAACTAGGAATAAAACTGCCATATGAGACCCAGCAATCTCACTACTGGCATATACCCTGAGAAAAACCACAATTCTAAAAGACACCTAGATGTCCACTGACAGATGAATGGATAAAGAAATAATATACATATATACATATAAAGAAGTAATATACATATATACAATGGAATATTAGCCATAAAAAATATGAGTCAGTTCTGGGGAGGTGAATGAACCTAGAGCCTGTTATACGGAGTGAAGTCAAAAAGAGAAAGACCACATCATATATTAATGCATATTATTAATATATGGAATCCAGAAAAACGGTACTGATAAACCTATTTGCAGGGCAGCAATAAAGATGCAGATATAAAGAACAGACTTGTGTATGCAGCAGGGGAAGGAGAGGGTGGGATGAACTGAGAAAGCAGCTTGGAAACATATATACTGAAGGTGAAGGTGAAGTCGCTCAGTCATGTCCGACTCTTTGCGACCCTGTGGACTGTAATGTACTAGGCTTCTCTGTTCATGGGATTCTCCAGGCAAGAATACTGGAGTGGATTGCCATTTCCTTCTCCAGGTATATTATTACTATATGTAAAACAGACAACCAGTGCGAATGTGATGTAGTTGCAGGGAGCTTAACCCAGCTCTGTGACAACCTAGAACGATGGGGTGGGATAGGGATGGAAGGGAGGTTCAGGAAGTAGTGGATATATGTACACCTATTGCTGATTCATGTTGATATATGGCAGAAATCAATGCAACATTGTAAAGCAATTGTCTTCCAATTAAAAAAAAAACTAATGTGGAGGTTTAAAAACTATTTTCTATACATGTAAATTTCTGGATATCCTGATATGTTTTATGTTATTATTCCATCTGAAATTCTGTTTTTCCTTTATCTTGTCCTAATCAAAGAACATATTATAAGTTGATTTCCTCAATAAAATCTTACCAAAAAGAAAAAAAGGGTAGGCAAAGGGTTACCAAGCAAATAAAATTCTAAGAAAGTTGTATTCATGACTGTAATATCAGACAAGACTGAATTCAGGAAAAAAGCTGTAATCAAAACCAAAAAATATATGTTTTGAAGATAAAATCATCTATAATGAAGGGGATGTAATGTACAGCACAGTGACCATAGTTAATAATACTGTTCTATATATTTAAAAGTAGTTAGGAGAAAGGATCTTAAAAGGTCTCATCACAAGAAAAAATAGTTTGTTAACTATGCATACTGATGGATGTTAACTGGACTTATTGTGGTGATCATTTTGTAATATATACCAATATCAAACCAGTACATTATACACCTGAAACATAAAATGTCAATCATACCTCAAAAAATTAGAAGCAAAATGAAAAAATTAATTCCTGAAGTTAAAACTAAAAGGAATGTAAGAGTGCAAATAAACACAACAGATAACGCATCTGAGAGAACAGCAGTGAAAAAGGAAAGAATTTTAAAATTAGAAATGAAGAGATCTTAAATTTGAGAAAAAGTGAATATACCTCAGAAAATACTGAAGATAGGCAAAGAAGATTCAATCCACAAATCTAAGTGTCCCCAAAGAAGAAAATCATAGCAAGGGAACAAATTAAATACTAAAAGATCTAAAGTTATTTACTGAAAGAGCACAGAGTGTATATGTTACTACCGCCCTAAAATGATCAACTCCAAGACATAGTCTAGTAAAGTTACCAAGATTTAAATAAAAAGAAAAAAAAAATCCTGCTGACATCTGGGCAAAAACAGCAAATGACATACGGGGGAAAAAATCAGACAATTATTAGCTTTTCAAAAGCAACTTTTATGCCAGAATAAAAATGGAGAAACATATTTAAAATACTCAAGGCAGGAAAATGTGAGTAAAGGACTGTATCTGGTAAAATTGATAATTAGGTATAAAGGGAAAAGCACAAACATCAATATATAAACCTTTAGATTAAAAAATAAAAAGGCAGGAAGAATTTTTTTCTTACAAAACATTAGATTCCTCTCTCTACCTAACATAGGAAGACTATGTAGAAATAAAAGTCTTTTAGGGAAAAAAAACTCAAATGTTTACAATGTAATATGGTAATATCAACAACTAATACTTTTCTGAGATTGAGAATTTGTGTTCGGCAGTATGCTAAGTGCTTTATACGTACTCTTTCCATTTAATCCACACAACTGTCCACATTTTATAGATGAATAAAATTAGGTTGAGGGAAGTGAAGTTACTTCCCCACGGTCCTCAGGTAATAAGTGGCAGGGTCAGGACTTGGATCTAGAACTGATTTCAAATACTCTCATTTTAACCATTATGCTAAATGAGCTTTTGTGTTTTTAAAACATATCTTAATTTCTGCATATGACCAGTGGATATTGCTAGAGCCAAAGAGAAACCACCAGCATTTTTTTTGTGTGTGTAAAAAGACAGGGAACAAGGCATGCAGAACCTACAGCATCTTAAGATGATAAAAATGTTTCAAGAATGAAGATAAGTGTCCAGTGGAATCAAATGTTACATAGAATGTCAAGAAAAATAAATCCTCAAGTAAGTCTATTGGACAAGGCACTTAGTGGGCCACTTGTGGATTATAAAGATATATTCTAAACTATCTAGAGAGGAGTGTCAGATGACAAGGCCAAGTGATGGTACATGGGTACAGTACAAGCACTTGCACCTGGCAGAACTTACTTCTACTCCTGGTCCCCCCACTTGCTGGCTATAGGACTCATGCAAGTTAGTTACTACCTTGTTGGGCTTCCAATTCCTTATCTGTAAAACCAGGATAATAATACCTCCTTCAGAGAACTGTGGAAGTAAATGACTAAACAACCTTAATAGTCAGATCCTGGATCACAGTAAGTACTATACAAATGGGAGCTGTTTACTCCTTTCTAGACTAACAAACTCTTTTTTTCTTGTCTCTTAAATCTCTCTGTCATATCGTCTCTGTTGGCCTGCAAACATGAAAGTTGTCAAATTTCATGAAATCTTTGGGTTAAAATCTATATGCAGTGCTAATTTTACTAATGATTCCCAATTGCCGTTTAGAAACACTAGTATATTTTACATTCATTATGAACACAATGCTGACAAGAGAAACTAATAGTCATTTCAAAAACCATGAGAAATTTATAAGTACATGGAAGTATTCAATGTGCATTTATTTTCAATGAAAGAAAATGCAATTATTTTAGCAGCAGATTTGGTATACAGGAATATTTCTGTATAAACAGAAATAAAATATTCTTGCTCACTCCACTCCATCTAAGAATCTTAATTTCTTCACAGCAATTGGCACAATGTTATTATTGTTTCTGGTTTTCTGTTTATGCTCCATTTTCAGGCTGCAAGCTTCTGAAGAGCAGCAGCAGCAGAGTCTCTGCCTAATCCCTGTGCTCCCCAGCATCCGGCACACAGTAAGGCGTTGAAAGAGTTTTGTGGAATGAGTGAATTTATAGTAACTGGGTATCAAAAAAGCTGTCTTAAATTCTAAGATATTTACAATTGAATTTTTTTAATAATAGTGTTTGGCACTCTAAATTCAGGTAACGAATTAATGATTGAAAAGTAAGCTCTAATTCTTTTAAGTGAACTGATTCAGTATACAGTCAGCATTCTGGGGATAAATGAACTGGAAGAAAATTTTCAGGTAAGTGAAATTTACTACTATACAGAATGATGATGTAAGAACCAGTTTTTAAGAGACAATCAGAAAAAACACTGTCAAACAAAGAACCAATTTTACGATGCTTCAGGGTTTTCACAGGTTGTGTTATGCTGTAATGCCCTGGGATGCTACTGATCATAGGCTGATCTGATTCACTCCTATGGCAGCTAAGCTCTTGGCTCTTTAGGGTTCGAATGTCTGTCTACTCTAGTTACCTCTACCCTCCCTGTCAGGTATCACTCTGCTTGACTTCTGTTTGGCTGCCTCTCTATTCCTCCCTATGTGGCACAATCTGTTCAGGGATGGAAAACCAAGTAAGCAAGTTTGTTAGAATCCTGTGAAAGAGTAAAACAAGTAGGTAAGGACCTCTAAAAGTATATACTGCAGGCTTGACAAGGTCAAAGTGAAAGTGAAGTCGCTCAGTCGTGTCTGACTCTTTGCAACCCCATGGACATGGACTGTAGCCTATCAGGCTCCTCCCTCCATGGATTCTCCAGGCAAGAGTACTGGAGTGGGTTGCCATCTCCTTCTCCAAGGACCTTTATTTTCCCCAAAGAAGGTTAAAGTTGCTAGAAGTTTATCCCTCCCAAGCATTAAAATAGTTCAGTGATGAAGTCTAAATAATAAGTTGTGGTTACCAGCAGGATATGTTTATGAATGCTAAATCTTCTCGTAAAGGAAAGTTACTATAATGAGAGCACTTGAATTTTTCCTTAAAAAAATGTTTACTATTCCCTTGAATCACATACCTTACAATCAATGTTATTATTTGTTATTAATTTATCCAGTATTCTTCTTACCAAGAGTATCTTTAATGAGGATTTCAAGCTTCTGTCCCATGTTGGGTCCTCTCTCCTCTCTTGGATTCTGTACTCGGTTTACAATCTCTTGCTTGATGGAGTTGATTACAAACAATAAATTATCTGTAAGACAGAACAGGACACTTGGAACATGTCACTAACATGGAAAAATTTACTTTTAATTGTGTAATAACAGATAATTAAAAATGAAGAACATATAAGAAAATATTAGGCAGTGATGGTTGCAAGCTTTCTTATCCAAAGTGATTAATTTCAAATGATGTGCCACTTTTGTAACAGGCTGCAGACATGTATCAGTCTTCACTATTCTGTAAGAAATTTGTCCTACTTGTCTTCACAGCTTTAAGACAGACCTATGACAATGTCTGATACTAACTCAGAGTTTTAGTAAATGTTGTTTATTAAATAAATCACAGCTCTTTAAAGACAAAGCTTTTAAAACAAAATTCTCTGCCTTTAAGAAGCTTCAAAAAAAGAGCAAATTTAACCAAAAGTAAATAAGGAGGAAAATAATAAAGATAAGAGAAATCAATAAAACAGAACAGACACAATAGAGAAAGTTAACAAAGTCTAAAGCTGGTTCTTTGAAAATATCAACAAAATTGGTACTCACTCCCACCCTAATCCCTATCCCCAGCTAGAGGGCTCCAACACCTATAGCTAGAATGAAAAAGGGGTTCTCACTTTAAACAAAGCCATTAAAAGGATAATAAGGAAATGCTATGCTAACAAACTAAAAAACTTGGATGAAATGAACAAATTTATTGAAAATGTTACTTAACATGAAGAAAAGGAATATCTGAACAGCTCATTTCTAACAAAGGAATTGAATTTATCAAAAAATACTCCCAAAAGAAAACTCAAAGGGTTTTAATGTAAAATTCTATCAAATATACAATGAAGAGATAAAAGAAATCTTATCAGACTTTTTCAAAGAAGAAGAAAGATCATGACTGAATTCATTCTATAAGGTAGTGTCCTCAAATACCAAATCCTGACAAAGACATTACAAAAAAAGGTAATTAACAGACCAATATCCCTTTTGAATATAGACCTAAAAATCCTTGACAAAGTATTAGCAACAGACTAAAATATCAGACTAGAATCCTGCAAAATATTGGCAATAGACTCTAAGTAAAAAGTAAAATACATCATGACCAAATACAGTTTATTCTAAGAATGCAAGGCTGGTTTAATAAAAAATTAGTTAATATCATTCACCATATTAACAGGGGAATATGTGATATAGTACCAGAATAAAGGAGAACAATGATTGCTCCAATAAATGCAATTAAAAAAAAAAAAAAGAAATGACAGTATTCCCTATCTATTCATGAAAAATGAAACTAGGAAAACAAGGAAACTTAAAACAATTGAGGGCATCTCAACTACCAAAAAACCTACAGCCAACATCAACTTAAAAGTCAAAGTTTCCCATGCAAACAAGGCAGTCACCACTTCTATTCAAATGTCCTAAACACTGCAATAAGGCAAAGAACAGAATTAAAAGGCACAGAAATCAAAAGGAGTAAATAAAGCCATTTCTATTTGCAGGTGACAATTACTTACATAGAAAATTCCAGGGCATCTACACACCTACTATTGGAACTAATAAATTCAGCAAGAAAATACGGCAGGAGTAATACACGGAATTCTTTGGTGGCCCAGTGGTTAAGAATCTGCCTGTCAATGCAGGGTATATGCGTTTGACCCTGCTCCAGGATGATCCCATATGCCTCAGAGCAACTAAGCACAAGGGCCACAACTACTGAGCCCACATGTTGCAACTACTGAAACCTGAGTGCGCTAGAACCCGTGGTCTACAAGAGAAGCCATTCCCGTGAGAAGCCCCTGCTCACCACAACTAGAGAAAAGCCCAGGCACAGTAATGAAGATCCAGCGCAGCCAAAAAATAAATGTTAAAAAGGGTATAAAACAAAGTTTCATTTTACATATTAGCAACAAAGAATTTGAAATTTCAACGAGTCCATTTACAATAACATCAAAAATATAAAATATTCAGGAATAAATCTAACAAAAGATGTTCAAGCACTGTACATTGAAAACTATAAAACAAGTCAGAGAAATTAAAGAAGACAACCAGATGGAAAGAGATCCAAAGTTCATGAATTGGAAGCCTCCATTTTGTTAAGATGGTAATTCTCTCCAAATTGATCTACAGATTAAAGCAATTCCAATCAAAATTTCAGAAGACTTCTTTTATAAAAAGTGATAAACTGGCTCCAAAATTGATAATGGTCATGCAAAGGACCTAGAAGAGCCAAAACAACTTTGAAAGAAAAGAACAAAATTGGAAGACCAACAAGGACAAACACTACCAAGACTTTTATGATCTACTATAAAACTATACTAAGACACTGCATATTCACATAAAGATAGACAAACAGCTCAATGGAACAGAATACAGAGTCCAGAGGTAGATCCATACATATAGGAACAACTGATTTAACCAAGGTGAAAAAAAAAAATCAATGGAGAAAGGAAGTCCTTTCAAAGAATGGTGCTTGATCAACTGGGGATTTGTTTGTGGGGAAAAAAAACCTGTAAAATCTAAAACTATATAAATCCTAGGAGAAAATATACATAAAAATACAGTTTTGAAGTTGGCAAACTTTCTAATTAGAACACAAAAAAATATAAAATGAAAGATTAACACATCAGACTTCATCAAAATTAAAAATTTTTACTCTTTGAAAGATGTCAATGAGAAACAAAACGGCAATCCAAAGATTAGTATAAAATAAATATTTTCAACATATATATCAGGTACAGAACCTCTATCTACAAGAAAGAACTTTTAGAAGACAAAATTTTTAAATGGCAAAATATTTTAACAGACACTTCATCCACATACACACAAAATATATAAACAGCCAATAAGCAAAGATGTTCAACATCATAAATTAATGAAATACAAAATTAAGACCACAATGATATACTGCCACATATCCATCAGGTTGGTTAAAAAAGACTGACCTTACCAAGTGTTGGCAAGAATATGGACCAACTAGAACCTGCCTATACTGTTTTTGAGAATGTAAAATGGTATAGCCACTTTGGAAACAGTTTGGCAGTTTTTTATAAAGTTACTCACAGATTAACCAAGAGAGATTAAAACATATGCCCACCCAAACACCTCCACAGGAATATTCATAGCGGCTCTATAGACGTATGTCTATAGCAGTTATAGCAATAGCAAACAATCTTAAATATTGACCAACACGTGAACGGATAAACAAACTGCAGTATATCTAATACAATGAAATACTACTCAGCAAAGAAAACCATTTAACCATTGATATAGATGGAGAAATGTTTAAATAAATATGCAGAATGAAAGTAGCCAGGCAAAAGAGAAGAATGTATGGTAAGATTCCATTAATAAAAAATTTTAGAAAATGTACACTAATTTATAGCGACAGAAAGCAGATTTTGGTTACTCAGAGATAGGAAGAGAGAGAGGACCAGCTTACAAAGGGGCACTAGGAAACTTTTGGAGGTGATCAAAATGTTCACTATCCTGACTGATTTCACATGTAAGTACGTATGTTCAAAGTAACCACATAATACTCTTTAAATATGTGGAGTTATTTTACTTTAGCTATACCTCAATAAAGTTGTGGGGTGTTTGGGGGGAACACACCTCCAGTTTCAACACGTGGAAGTCCTATGGTCTGAAATAAATCTCTACTACTTCAGACACTGCTTTGAAATCAATGATTTGCTATTCCTTTCTTATAAAACTTGGAAGAAACCAACCTCAAATAATACTGAAGAGGGAAATCAGAAATAACTGGCAGGGGGAGGGGAAATAATTTAAAACTACATGCAGGGACAATATATTAAAAAATGTGTCACTAAACAAGGAAGCACAGCTGACTCCCTAAACCACATGAAACAAGAAATTTATGCTTGTTTCTCAAATAAACGAGAGAGAAAACCATTAACTCAAATATAAATAAGGACATCTACATGAAGGCTGGACTGATGAGAAGCAAAAAGCTTCCCCATCCTCAACAGGTAAAGTAAATCAGCTCATTGTTTAAAAGTGAGAAGAGCACTAAAAACTGAAACAGCAGAACAGCTCTTCCCAACCTGAGCAGTGTCCATGCCAGGACACTGGGGGCAGGGGAGGGCAGAGGTGAAGGGCTCTACCCTTCAAAAACTTCTAGGTGAGGAGATAAAAGCATCTGGCTCAGAAAGTGAGGACCAACCTTAAATTTGTAAGTCAGTCAGTCGCTCAGTTGTGTCAGACTGTTTCATGACTCCATGAACTGTGGCCCGCCAGGCTGTTCTGTCCATGGAATTCTCCAGGCAAGAATAACGAAGAGGGTAGCCATTCCCTTCTCCAGGGGATCTTCCCAACCCAGAGATAGAACCTGGGTCTCCTGCAAGCAAGCAGATTCTCTACCGTCTGAGACACCAGGGAAGCCCAAAGTCTCTTAAGAGATCCCTCCTGTTCTGATTTCATGATCATCCAAGAATCTTCCAAAATTTTACCCTTATATAGCTTGTCTGGGGATAAACTATGTTAATCAGGATGAAGGTCCAGTACTCTTCATAGCTTTACGTCTCATTCTGAGTCAACAAATCTCCATTTGACTCACAGAGCTCACAGAGTTCCTGTGAGCCTTGGTAGAAGGAATCAAGAGGAGGAAGAGGTTTGGCAGCATAGGACACGATAAGGACGAGAGTAGTGGGCCCTGAAGCTAGTCCTTGGAACAGTGCTAGTTGATGATAAATTAAAATAGGTAAGACAATATGGTACATTTTTCATAAACCTAACAGATTACGCCTGTCTTAATTTTCTAACACTAAAATATTCTTCCCTGTATGAAATGACAGTAATTGTAGATGATATTCTTTTTAATGTCCTCATGTGGGAAAATATAAAGTTGGCAGCGCTATGGTTCCCAAGTCCCAAAATTTGTTTCCAATGTCACTGATTTTAGAAACCACTGGATCAATAGGAAATGGATAAAAGTGTTTCACAAAGCAGTAACAGTGACTCCCAGATATTTAGAGGAATCAAGGGCACCATTCCCTTGAGAGAGATATGTATGTTCCACGGGAAGAACTTGCAAACTCCATGTAATCTGGCAGAAACCAACACAATATTGTAAAGCAATTATCCTTCAATTAAAAATAAATAAATGTAATTATAAAAAAAATACATGTGGCAAACCACACAGAAGTAGCAAGTACTACATTGCTTCTGACATGTCTTCTAAACCAAGTCAAGGTTGCGCTTCTCAAGACTGGAAAAGAGAAGCTTGTAAGACAGATGTGGAAGAAAAAAATGAATGAGAAGGTCCTTTTCCTCTGTGCTGACGAACTGAGAAGAAAATGCACCTAGAGATAAGTTTTTTTCCTACATGAAAATATCTACAGGCTTTAAGTTAGCTTTGGGAATAAGAAAAATTAAAGGCCAGCAAAAACTCAATTTGAAATAGAGGAACACATTCAGAAATATACATATTCCTGGCTCTTAACCAATTTCCCAGTTGTTTCCCACCCCAGAACACAGAAAATATGTGTTTTTAGGCCTACACATACATACATACAAGCACAAAAATACATGGCCATACAGACGTGTATGATTATGGATAAATTTATTAACTGAACAACACACAGTTATATGCCCACATACATCAAGAGAAAGAGAGACCCAGAAGGGTTCCAGTCACCTACCACATCTCCCTGCATTGTGAGTCAGCTGGGTTCTATTATAAAATGAAATATGAATGCCCATGACATTGCAATCATTATATACATACTAAGTTCAGTCACTCAGTCGTGTCTGACTCTTTGCGACCCCATGGACTGCAGCACGCCAGGCCTCCCTGTCCATCACCAACTCCCGGAGATTACTCAAACTCATGTCCATTGAGTTGGTGATGCCATCCAACCATCTCATCCCCTGTTGTCCCCTTCTCCTCTTGCCTTCAATCTTTCCCAGCATCAGGGTCTTTTCCAATGAGTCAGTTCTTTGCATCAGGTGGCCAAAGTGTTGGCGTTTCAGCTTCAGCATCAGTCGTTCCAATGAACACCCAGGACTGATCTCCTTTAGAATGGACTGGTTGGATCTCCTTGCAGTCCAAGGGACTCTCAAGAGTCTTCTCCAACATCACAGTGCAAAAGCATCAATTCTTCGGCACCCAGCTTTCTTTCTAGTCCAACTCTCACATCCATACGTGACCACTGGAGAAACCATAGCCTTGACTAGACGGACCTTTGCTGGCAAAGTAACGTCTCTGCTTTTTTATGCTAAGTTGGTCTAACTTTTCTTCTAAGGAGTAAGCATCTTTTAATTTCATGGCTGCAGTCACCACCTGCAGTGATTTTGGAGGCCCTCAAAATAAAGTCTCCCACTGTTTCCACTGTTTCTCCATCTATCTGCCATGAAGTGATGGGACTGGATGCCATGATCTTTGTTTTCTGAATGTTGAGGTTTAAGTATTCATTTATATATATATATATATATAAAATATATATACTTACAGAGTTCAAAGTCAAAATGCTTTAAAAGCAAGAATAGGAAAATGGATAGGAAAATCGGAAAGTGGATAGATCTTTATTTCAACAACCAACTATTGTTTTACCTAATTTGTTTACCTTGATTAGAGCTCCTGTGTGGCCACTGATAAACAAAACCATGAGTTCTTTTCACAAGTTGTAAACAGCACGGTTGGGAATCCTCTTTCTATCCTCACAAATGGAAACAAGATAATCAAGGCAGTGGATTAAGAAAAACCACACATTACTTGGACTTCCCAAGTGTCTCAGTGGTAAAGAATCCCTTGCCAAGGCAGGAGATCCAGGTTCAATCTCTCGGTCAGGAAGGTCTCCTGAGAAGGAAGTGGCAACCCACTCCAGTATTCTTGCCTGGAGAATCCCAAGGACAGAGGAGCCTGGGGGGTTACAGTCTGTGAGGTCGCAAAGAGCTGGGCATGACTTAGTGACTGAGCACACACATTCCCTACACTCACTGAGCACTTATGTGCCAGACATCATGCTGGAGCTAAGAAAATCTCTGGAAATAATAGTCAGTCATTTAGCCACTGTCCCACTTTCAGATACAGTTTAGCCCAACAGCTAACTGACAGTGAAGACAATTTTAGAGGCAAAGGAACATGAGCTCTTGTGACATGAGGCATAAGGAAGAGTAACCAAGCAAAGGGGAGGGAGGGGTGGTCCTTATTATAGAAGATCAAAAGCAGAGCATCCCCACTCTCTAGTTTACTATAAAAGGGTTCCAAGTGTGTGAGATGATGATTCGCTTTCCCTGGTGGCTCAGCTGGTAAAGAATCCACCTGCAATGCAGGAGACCTGGGTTCAATCCCTGGGTTAGGAAGATCTCCTGGAGAAGGGAAAAGCTACCCACTCCAGTATTCTGGCCTGGAGAATTTCATGGACTATATAGTCCATGGGGTTGCAAAGAGTTGGACACAACTGAATGATTTTCGCTTTCACTTTCACCCCAGAGGGGCCTCCTCCCACGAGCAGCCTACTCCGTTATCCTCCAGGATGCCTCAGAGATGCCAGTTTCCCGCATGTGCCAGGATATGAGAGATCAGGAGGCACTGATCTAGAGCAACGGACCCCGAATAAGCACTAGAGGGGCTGTGCAAGAGCAATCTGGGCTAACATGAAAAATATGGATTCTGGGGTTCTACTTGCATAGATTATAGTTCAGAAAACCTGGGGAGAAGTCTAGAAATCTATAGTTTAATATGTACACACAGATGATTCTAATGAGCAATCACATTTGTAAAACACATTTCCAAACTATCCACTCAAAGGTTAAAATATACATTAGTCATAAAACTGGCTAACTTCACACACAACTGTAAAATTGAAGTCAGAGATTACCATGGTCACAAGAGGAGATCTGGCTTGGGGAGCCACAGATAGACACTAAGAGAAGAACATGAATAAATAAGAGTATAGCTTACTAAATGGATGAACAAAAAAAAGAGGCTGGCCTGGACTTCCCTGGAGGTACAGTAGACAAGAATCTACCTGCTAGTACAGGTAGTACAGGTTTGATCTCTGGTCCAGGGAGATTCCATATGCCACAGGGCAACTAAAGCCCGAGGAAAAGTACTGAGTCCAAGATCTGGAGGCTGCGAGTCTCAACTACGGAGCCCACAGGCTGCAACTACAGAAGCCCAGGCACCCAGAGCCTAGGTTCCGTAACAGAAGAAAGCCCAAGGCAGCATCCAACACCCAGTGCTACCAAAGGCAAAGCTCCAAATCAAAGAGCCTGGCCGGAAGCTGGGCAGGATACAGGGAGAGCAAATAACAAAACCAGAAATAGTAAAAAGAGAGCAGTCAGCAAGGTAAATGGAAATGAATCAAACTCATCTAAGTGCAGGCTTACCATATTCTGTGTTGAGGCCCCATAATTTCACTTTATTAGCTTCATACTGTGCTTTTTTCTTTAACCGGCAAGCCCTGGGAAAGGAAGGAGCAATTACTTCACTTGTTTTTTTAAAGTGAACATTCAGAATATCCTTTTTGCTGCTGTTATTTTCTAATAGCAACCAAAACAAAAATCACTGTCTACTGATGTTTACATCAAGGGCTTCAATTACCCAAAACATACAATATAACCGTTTATCCAAACTTATTTCTTAAAATTTCACCATTCAAAAAATAAAGCTATGGCTAATATACCAAAATAAACAGAAAGTGACAATCAAGTGTTGTACAAGATGTGAAGTAAGTGGAACCCTTATATGTTGCTTGAGGAAATGTAGAACAGTATATATAGCTACTTTTGAAAATAGTAAATATTTTTTTAATTTACTTCATTACTTTGGAAACAGCTACTTTGGCATTTCTTATAAAGTTAAACACACTAAGTATTTATCCAAGAGAAATGAAAACTTATGCTCACATAAACACCTGTAAGTAAATTGTGTGTGCTCAGCTGCTCTGTTGTGTCCAACTCTTTGAGACCCCATGGACTGCAGACCGCCAGACTCCGCTGTCCATGGGATTTTTCAGGCAAGAATCCCAGAACAGGTGGTCATTTCCTCCTCCTGGGGATCTTGCCAACCTAGGGATTGAACCCACGTCTCCTGCACTAGCAGACAGATTCTTTACCTCTAAGCCACTTGAGAAGCTCAAGTAAATGTTTATGGTGACTTTATTCATAACCGCCAAAAGTTAGAAACCACTCAACTATCCTTCACCTGGTGAACAGATATACTGGAGTATTAATATATCACTTCAAAGGACTATTACCATCAATAAAGAGTATCAAACTGTTAGTCCACACAACATGGATGAATCTCAGATTCATCTTGTGTGAAATCAAAGCCAGACTCAAAGGCTGCATAGAATGATTTCGTCTGTATTCTAGAAAAGGCACCACTGTAGGAACAGAAAACAGGTCGGTGGTTGGGAGGAGTCAGGTGAGAGAAGGAGTTCACTTTACAAAGAGGCAAAGGAAAATTTTTAAGGTGATAACAATGTTCAGTATCTTGATTATGGTTGTTACATAATTGGATGTTTGTCCAAAACTCACAGAAGAATACACTAAAAGGGAAGACAAGTAAATTATACCTCAATAAAAAAAACCCTGACTTGTTGCAAAACAAACAAAAAATAAAGCTGTGATAAAATTTTTCATTTTTATATTACAATATAAGGCCCTTGAGTTCATTCACTTCTCCCCTTTAAAAACTTATTCCATGAAGCATAAGTACCATCATTTATGAAAAATTGTAATACTCTCACTGTACTATTTATAAAAGGATACTTTTGAAAAAATGGCTGAAGGCCATCTCCTCTATGAAAGCTCCCTGAAGTCTAACCTCACCTCCCAGACTTCAACTACGTGAGTGAACATGACTAGGTTTACCTGGAAGCCAGCTTGTTTTTCTCCTTCCTTGACCTTGGCCGGGCTGTTAAGGGAAGCTCACTGACGGGAGTCAGGTCACTGATCACTTTGTTCAGCTTCCGCAGCTCGCTGCCTATCTGGAGCAGCTTTTTCGGGTTGGGAGTCAGGTCTTCCACATCTGTTCTCCGAGACTTCTTGACTGCATATTTCCCTACAGGTGATTTAAAAGAAGTTTAAGTGAGGTGATTTTATTTAACAAAAGATATATTTTCTATAGACATTTAAAAATCCGTCTCCCTTCCCTTTTCTTTTTCAGCATATGAACAATCTATGGAAGGAGGGCTAGACTCCTCTCCTTCCCACCTTGTGACAGCAAGAAATGGAGGTAATATGACACAACTCTATCCTTTTCCCAGCCCTTCTCCGTCTTAAGGTTTGCAGCCCCACTATGAGAGATTCTTAATTATCTGCATGGAAGTAATAATCAAACCTCAGGACTATAGTGCAACCTCATCTGCACATAAAAATCAGGGCTCGGATATAGTGTGTGGTCAGAAACAAATTTGGAAATTTTACCCAAACCATTTATACTGCTATGACTGAAAATATGTCAGACATATATATTCCTGTGATAAACACAAAAGTCCGGCAAATAAGGATTACCTTTTCAGAAACTGTCTTCAGTCAGTTTGATAAACAACAGTACAGAAGACTCAGAAAGACCTTCCCTACCACTGCAGGCAAGAGGGATGGCTCTGTCCTCTAACAGCAATACCCTGAACAACTTTCTTAGAACTCATTACATGCTATCTGGACCTGTTTATTGGACCTGTCTTTTCATTTCTTGCAGAAAACTGATCCCAAGTCAAAAACTAGGTCTTTCATTCACTGAAAGATAGAAGAATATAGACCTGAATGCTATGGAAAGGGAAAATGAGGTACAACTATACTTCTGATACAAAATCTGTGTCAAAAATGTTTAGCAACTTAAATCTGTAGCATGAGTGACTACTAAACTGTTTATTGAGCTTCAGACCACTAGTGCCCTCCACCTTCTCAGTACAGATTTTGGATTAAGGTAAAAATAAAATTTGTGTAGAAGAAATTCTACTCAATTACATCCTCTTGGGTTCACAGTCAAAATCTGGCCTAAGACTATAAGCTTCTCCTGATTCCTATTGTTTAGTTTTCCTACTCCATTCCTTCTCTCCACAATTATTCTTCCTTTCTTTTCCTTTCCATTCTCTCTTCTCCCACCACAATTTTGATTCCTATCTCCCTGTTTAAATTTAGGCCTGGAGACTGGGTAAGAATGAAAGACAGAGGTGCCAGTGCCCATTCTCTTCCCCCTCAATCCTTCTTTCTTGCTAACAGCAGCTGCAACAGTCAGCAATCAGCAGGCTCCTGGTCATTTCCTGGATAGGACAGGTAGACTAAGAAGTGACTAGAAGTCATTTTCATACAAGCTTTCCTCCTTGTTTAGGTGATAGCTGTTAAAACTGAAAAAAGCTATTCACTAACAAAGAGCAAGCATAGCAAATACAGCAGCTCTATTGCTCTACTCTCCCATTTGTTAGGAGGGGTTGAACCTATATATAATGTTTTATGATTTAGTATTGTGATTTACTATCTCTATCTGAAAGTGACTTAAAATGTTAGGGACAGATGGTTAACAAGACTTATCATGGTGATCATGAAATGAACTGAAAGCGATTCAGTCATGTCTGACTCTGCAACCCCATGGACTTTACAGTCCATGGAATTCTCCAGGCCAGAGTACTGGAGTGGGTAGCCTTTCCGTTCTCCAGGGGATCTTCCCAACCCAGGGATCGAACCCAGATCTCCCACATTACAGGCAGATTCTCTACCAGTTGAGACACAAGGGAAGCCCTTGAGGTGCTCATGGTGCATGCAAACGTCACTACGTAATACACCTGAAACTGTAATAACGTAATACCGAAAGTCGACTATATTTTAAAAAGAAGAAGAAAGAAAGAAAAAGGAAGGAAAGAAGGAAGGGAGGGAGGGACATACACAACACGTATGATCAAAATCTCCTTTACCATGGTGTAAGCCATTTTTCTGATACATGTTACTTGGCAAGGTCTCTCGGTTCCATTCAGAGGGCCTCAGCATCCTCTCTTGCTGTGATGGTGTGAGCTGCTCACTGTACTCCCAGAAGTACCTTCTTTTACCTCTCTTCCGAGAGGTAATTGAAGTCATCTCCTTCAAGTCCTCCACAGAATCATTTTCATAGCCTTAAAAAAAGAAAATGCCCACCCCCCCAATATTTCTTAAGTTTCACAAATTTTAATAAACTAATCAAGAAAAACAAAAAGATTCCTTCTATTTACTACTTTACTACTTGATACATTTCACCTGAAAACATCATTAGCATGTCAAAGATAATAAACGAAATCTGTAAAAATAACATTTAATATAGATACTTCTAACTCATAAAATATTCAGAGATTAATAAACAGAAATAACTACACTGTGTATCTTCCTTAAGTTTCTCTTTGGTTAATATACACTTTTTTTGTATCCTCACATAAGATTGAGAGAATAATGAAATCCAGCCACAGGAACACAACCCAATCTAAAAATGGGCAGAGACCTAAATAGACATTTCCCCAAAGAAGGCATACAGATGGCCAATAGGCACACGAAAAAGATGCTCAATATCGCTAATTGTCAAAGAAACACAAATCAAAACCACAATGGGTAACAGCTCTCACCAGTCAGAATGTCCAATAAATGCTGGAGAGGATGTGCATGTTGACAGGAATGTAAGTTGGTAGAGTCACTATGGAAAACAGCATGAAGGATCCTTCAAAAACTAAAGAGAGTTGCCACAGGATTCAGCAATTCCACTCCTGGGCATATATCCAAAGAAAACTCTAGTTCAAAAAGATACATGCATCACAATGTTCACAGCAGCACTATTTACAACAGCCAAGACTTGGAAGCAACCTAAATGTCCATCGACAGTTGAATGGGTAAGAAGAGAGAATACTACTCAGCCATAAAAAAGAATGAAACCATAACATTTGCAACAACATGGACAGAAGTAGAGATTATATATTAAGTGAAATCATACAAAGAAAAATAAATACCATATGATATCACTTATATGTGGAATCTAAAATATGATACAAATGAATTTATTTTACAAAACAGACTCACGGACATAGAAAATAAACCTGATTACCAAAGAGGAAAGCTGGGGGAGGAATAAATTAAGAGTTTGGGATTTGTGGACAGAAACTACTATATATATAAACAACAAGATGCTACTACACAGTAGGGGACTATATACAATATCCTATAGTGAAAAGAACATGGAAAATACTTTATGTGTGCATAACTCAGTCACTTGGCTGCAGACCAGAGACCACGCAACACTGCGCATCAACTATGCTTCAACCTTTACAAAGGGAAATAGTCTCAGGAGTGATGACGGCACCTAGAGACTATACATTTTTTTTAATATCGTCTAATATTTATGTATTTGAAACATTTCCAGACAGAAAGTTGTTGCATTTCTCAGATGGTAATCTACCAGGCAGAATTCTGTAAGGCAGTAGTGGTTTTCTTCCTACTTCCCACCCTATCCTTTTTGTAAAAGTACAAGAATGACAGTTCTCACACAGGCTATTCAAATAAAAACATATGCCTATTCTAACTAATATTTTATCAGAAGCAATTTGAATTTACTTCACTTTTTAAGAAGCTATTTTCCCTACTAATAGGAAGTTTCAAAAAATAATTCTGGGCCACTGGAACTACTGGTTTACCCAATACAGGATGATCTGTAGAACTAAATATCCTCAGAGCACATCCATCTTAAAAGTACAAATGGGCTGTGCACAGAACATGTTGTTGTTTGCTAAGTCACATCCGACTCTGCAACCTCATGGACTGTATGTAGCACACCATGCTCCTCTGTCCTCTACTATCTCCTGGAGTTAAGTTCAAATTCATGTCCACTGAGTTGGTGATACTATCTAACCATCTCATGCTCTGCTACCCTCTTCTCCTTTTGTCTTCAATCTTTCTCAGCATCAGGGTCTTTTTCAACAAGTTGACTCTTCACCATCAGGGGCCAAAGTATTAGAGCTGCAGCAACAGTCCTTCTATTCAGGGTTAGTTTCCTCTAGGATTGACTGGTTTGATCTCCTTGCAGTTCAAGGGACTCTCAAGTCTTCTCCAGCACCACAATTTGAAAACATCAATTCTTTGGCACTCAGCCTTCTTTTTGGTACAGCTCTCACATCCATATATGACTAGTGGAAAAACCATAGCTTTGACTATACTTCAACACAGGCAGATGGATCAACTGAAACACTCCCATCAGTGTTAAGAACAGGTGTCCCACATTTAAGCCCACCCCAGCCAGAAGTATAAAGGAAATATTTTCTTTTAAATGTTTAAAAGAAATGTTTCTTTTAAATGTTTAAATGTTTAAAACATGTAACTTTCTCAGGCAACCTATCCCCCCAACACTTTATCTGATACGCTCCTCAGGTGGCCTAGATTTCTGGCAAAACACTGTCTCTCTCATTTAATGAATGCACTCATATTTTGTGAGTACTCACAGATATTTCATCTGAGGCGTCTAAGAACCTGTTAGGAAGAGGTTATTAACCCTATTTACACAAACATGCTTATGGAGGTTTAAGTGACTTGGCAAAGCTGGGATGACTCCAGCTCCAATTTGGCATCCTACTTTCCTGTATCTATCCAGTTGAATGGTCTTGAACAGAATTTTTCCCATATATATTCCATGTTAAATCTAAACAGTCATAAGGATTTGGACTTCTCCTCTCCTATCCAAATTAGTTATCAGTTTTGTTTAATTCATATGTCCAGCCTTTTTCCAAAAAAGTGTTTTAGAGTATCCATTTTCTTTAACCTAAAATTTTCTAAAGTATATACCATCAATTCACAATAATGTGTGTGCACACATACACATACACACAAAGGATTTGTTAAAGTCTTTCAATTAAAAGACTACTGTGATCAAGTAGCATGCAGAAAAGTTATTCAATATATTCCCAGATCACTGGTCTTGCATTTAAGATGATTAAATATTTCTCAAAGTGTGTCCTTAGGAACACTATTATGTGAACTATGCCCTCAATCCCAAGTGAGCTCCGTGGTCAAATGAATTTAAGACACTCATCTCACCTCTCGCAAGTCACAGTGCACAGACGAGCATCAGACCAAGAGGCCACAGCAGCGCACGAGCCCGCGCAGCCGCGAGCTGCACGGAGACAGCAGCACACAGGCCCACG